>JAODAL010019734.1:0-71205 GCA_025379985.1 Phyllomedusa bahiana | reverse complement strand
TTGCTTGTGCCACTCTCTGACCTTATGCTGCTGTGGCTGCCGCCGTCACCTCCACACTCTGTTACTGATGTTGCCACCTGAGCTCTCAGCTTGTTTTTTTCCAGTTTCGCTGCAATGACTTTATCAGGCTACATTCCCGCTTCAGTTTTTTGGTCAGTTTTGCCCTCTTAAGTGCCCAGGGAATTTTATAGTGAAGCGATTCTAAGAGCGGCGGCAGTCATGTGCGTGTCATACTAAAAACACAACATTGTATGAAGACCAAACCAAGCTCCCTCTGCATATTTAAGCATGGCACAACGTTCTACAGCACCCTGCAGGCTCTGTGCAGCCTGGAAATAGCTGCTTTTTAACGCGATTCGTGCCGAAGTAATTCGGACAGAAACTAATTTTGTCGGAAAATTCTGCGAAGTGACCGAACCGAATTTTTGAGAAATTCGCCCCTCTCTAATTATTACATCTAGAAATGCATCCAGACCCATCTTGAACTATGTTAGTGAATTCACCCTGACAATTTCCTCTGGTAGAGAGTTCCACAGTCTCACTGCTCTTACAGTACAGAATCTCTTTCTATGTCTAGGTAGAAACTTTCTTTCCTCAAGACATAGAGGATGCCCCCTTGTTCTTGATACAGTCCTGTTTATAAATAGATCTTGAGAGAGATCTCTATATTGACCTTTAATATATTTAAACATATTTATTATGTTCCTCTGAAGCCGTCTTTTCTCTAAACTAAATAACCCGAATCTTGCTAATCTTTCTGAGTGTTGCAGTCCACCCAGTCCTTTTTATTATTTTTTTTTGCCCAACTTTGGTGCCCAAAACTGTATTCCATGTGTGGTCTGACCAGTGACTTGTATAATGGGAGAATAATGTTCTCATCATGTGCATCTATGCCCCTTTTAATACACCCCATAATCCTGTCTGTCTTGGCAGCTGCTGTCTGACATTGGCTGCTACAGTTAAGTTTACTGTCCACCAGGATTCCCAAGTCCTTCTCCATGTCACATTACCCAGCCTTTTTCTATTTAACATGTAACCATGTAATGGATTTTTCCTCCCCATGTGCATAACCTTGCATTTATCTGTGTTAAACCTTATCTGCCACTTCTCTGCCCAGGCCTCCAACTTATCCAGATCCCTTTGTAATAACACATTATCCTCTATTGTGTTGATTACTTTACAGAGCTTAGTCTTCTTCTTATTTACTCTGTGGATTGGCCCAAAAATTTACCATGAAGAAAAGTAGAATCCTATTGGAATGTTTTTCTTTTTTTTTTTATACTAATAGACATTGAGGTGGGCGGGCCTAGCCTCAGGTGGGCGGTGTTTGAAAAAAAACTGACTCTTTGACTCTTTTCTGGCTGAAAACTGCAGATTTGAGGATTAAATACACAAATACTACAGCATCTTACAGAATAAGGGACACAGCGCTGCAAACAGCAGTTCTGATACTAGCTTGTGCTGTCCTCAGCCAGGGGAGCATAAACTATGTGACAGGTTCTTTTTAAGGCTGCATTCACACGTTCTGTGCAGTTTTTGAGCCAAAAACCAAGAATGGGTTTAAAACTAGGAGAAGTCTCAGTCTTTAAGGCCATGTTCACACGGTGTATTTGCAGGGCGCAATTACGCCGTGTGACCGGGGGCAGGGCGGGAGTGGGGGACTGAGCAGGGGGCCGGCACTTCGCCGGCCCATAGACTTGAATTGCCAGCGGCGCGTATACGCCGCTAGCAATTCACATGTCAATTAACTCACCCGCCCGGTGGATTCGCCGAGCAGGGAGAGGAGACGTAATCCATAGTTCTCTATGAGAACTGTGAATTACTGTAATGAATGGGCCGTTTTCGGCCCGTAATTGGCGCACTTCAGCACGTAATTACGGACCGAAATACGGCCCATTTTAAGCCGTGTGAATATGGCCTAACCAGTTCCTGACTGGGCTGTTAAGCCCCCATCCTGATCAGACCATTTTCATTTTCCATAATACACACAGGTTTGAACACTATAACACTTTCTCACCCTCGGTTATTTTACTAATTTTCTTTTTGTGATGGATTAGGCTTTATTTTTATATAATGTTTACATTTAATTATTATTATTTTTTTTTAAATCAGGGAAAATATTACAAAAAAAGTAAAAGTCTGTTTCCAAATTTAAAAAAAAATGTTTTCAACAAAAGTGGCGCCAATAAGTTTTGTAATTATGTCACTTTTCCGTGATATAAAGTGTTAGGGTCATCATGAAAGGATTTAAAAGTTGCAGTTTGTGCTGATAATTTTTATTTTTTTTTTAAATATCTAACCCTAACTTATCTCAAGAATAAGATCCTGAAACCCCTTTGTTTTGAACGGAGAGGTGGTTGGGACTTTCCCACTGAAATCAATGGAAGTTCTGAGTATAGCCGAGCACTGCCACTTCCAGAGGTGGGACTCGCATCTTAGTCATTGAAGGCATATCCTAGCGATATGCCATCAATGTCTATGATATAGGCGTAACTATAGCCAGAGCAGACATAGCGATTGCTATGGTGCTCGGGGGTTGAGAGGGACACTCTTGGGTACAAGAACATAGTTCCTTTTTATAGGGAACAAGTAGTAGCACCTGATATATGGCGGTAGTGTTTATACCTTTAAAGGGGTTGTCTCACTACAAGGATTGCTGCTTTTTATGTTCAAGATCTTGAAAAAACAAGTCACTTTGCAAAATGTGTCCATTAACAATATCCTACCTATTCTGTGATATCCCCTCTTGAATGGACTGCATCAGCTCCTCAGGTGGCTATAACTACAGACCTGTGTAATCTCTCCTGATAGGCTGCCAGCACTGGTTGCTATAGCTACAGACCTGGCTTCTACTGCAGCCTAGTAGAAGCCAGTAAACACACCCCTGAATTCAAAACGAAACCCAGAAAACAGGACGAATCAATGAAGTGAGACAACCCCTTTAATTATTGCTCCCTGTGCTACTGTTCTAGTTTATTGTCATTATGTGGTGGGGCCTCATCTCATTTTGCTATGGGGTCCTATGAATCCTAATTACACTCTTGGTCTATGATGAGACAACCCCTTTAAAAACATTGCCATTCAGGCAAGCTGGGTGACAATCCCAACAGCTGGGATGCTTTTCACTAGCTTTCCCAAAGCCACCATAACTATGAAATAGCTGAACAGACGTTTTATAAACTATAGAGACGAAGCTGCATTACTGCAGTATAAGGCTATGTCTCCCCTGCAGTGGTCAAAAAACGACCTGAAAACGAATTACTAAAAACGTTCATGAAGCTGAGTTTTCTGACCACTGCCTGTCAAAAGCAGCTGAAAAAATGGCCGTTTTTTGCAGCGATTTGTGTTTTTTGGCGCGTTTTTTACAAGCGTTTTTTGCTTGTCTTCAAGCCTGTTTTTTAATGTCTGCATAAATTAAGCCATTGGATGTAACTCCGCCTTACAAAAGGGGATCTAAAGCACATTACTGCATGTATATGTGATCTTGTAGTTGTTTTACGGATTTTAGCGCTAATAAAGTTATCTTGCGTTTGTCGCCAAAATACGTTTTTTTGACGGATTTTGGTGCTAAGATCTGCATTTTTACGTATTTTGGCGCTAATAAAGTTATCTTGCGTTTGTCGCCAAAAATATGTTTTTTTACAGATTTTGGTGCTAAGATCTGCATTTTTACGAATTTTGGCACTGATAAAGTTATTTTGCATTTGTCGGCAAAAATAAGTTTTTTTTTACAGATTTTGGCCCTAAAGTCAATTTTTTAACGGATTTTGGTGCTAAGATCTGCATTTTTATAGATTTTGCGGCGCTGAATAACAGACCCGATCTCTCGCTTTTGTCGACAAAAATAAGTTTTTTTAACGGATTTTTGGTCGCATTTAAAATCCTTTTCTTAATATATTTTGGCGCTTATAAAGTTATCTCGCTTCTGACGCTAAGAATACTTTTTTTTACGGATTTTGGCGCCAGGATCCTTTTTTTTTTACGGATTTTGTAACTAAAATCATTCTCTTAACATATTTTGGCGCTAATAAAGTTATCTCGCTTCCGACGTCAAAAAAGGGTTATCTTTACAGATTTTGGCGCAAAAATCATTTTTTTTTACGTATTTTGGTGCTAGAATACTTTTCTTAACATATTTTGGCGCTAATATAGTTAAGAAAAGGATTTTAGCGCCAAAATCTGTAAATAAACGGATTCTGACGGCAAAATCTGTAAAAAAACGTATTTTTGCCGTCAGAAGCGAGATAACTTTATTAGTGCCAAAGTATGTTAAGAAAAGGATTTTAGCACCAAAATCCGCAAAAAAACGTATTCTGGCGTCAAAATCCATAAAAAAACCCGTATTTTTGGCGTCAGAAGTGAGATAACTTTATTAGCTCCAAAATATGTTCAGAAAAAGGATTTAGCGGCAAAATCTGTAAAAAAAAAAAAAAGGATTTTTAGCGAAAAATATATAAATTGCGCAAAAATCGTTAGCGACCAAAGCATGATCATTTTATTACGAAAGGTACGAACACTTGTCTGCAAATTTGATAAGATATAAGCTTTATTAACACCCATTATAGGTGGGACTTGGGTCTCCTGGGTGGGTTTTCATTGAAAAGTCGCGGCAAAAGACGTCCGGCGCTTTCCATAGACTCCTGTAGTAAATTTTTTGCCCTGTTCTGGCGTTTTTTAGAGCATGTTGCAAAAGACGAGCAGTAAAAAAAACAAGCAGAAAAAAGAAGCTCAGTGTAGATAGAAGGACGTTTTTACAATAGAAGTCTATGGGAGATGGTTACAGTCGTTTTTCAAAAACGCTGAAAAAAATGAAATTTTTCTGTGCAGTGTAGACAGAGCCTAAAGCCGCTGGTAGGTGTGTGAGATCTAATACTGAAACTATACCGTCCTATAGTGCCCGGACTAGCCCTGAGAGTACAGATAACCCCTGCCCTGGGCACAGTGACTCCACAGAGCCTGAACCACCAGTGACAATAGGAAGGATTATGGCAATTAGTCAGTGTAAACTCTTCAGTTCACGTGAGTTTTTATTGCAGAGACACAACCTACAACAACAGGACGGTCACATGAGGAATGTGCAGGGGACGGGTTGGTGCTGTGAGGCGCATCGCTATACGGTGAATAACTCATTTTTATTCCAAAATTATTTATTAAAGATTGTGTAATATAAATCTTCATAGGAGTCAGCAGTGAGAAAAGGATAATGGAAGTGAGTAACAGCTTGCTGCAGGTGAGAGCTGGAAGGATTGTGACGTGAGACAGAGGCGTGTGAGGAGCAAATAAGGTCATGTAAAGGGAATCTGTCACCTATTTAGTTTTTACTAATTAAAACAAGACCCGGATACAGATTCTTTTCTTCTTCACTGTTTTTACTTTTTTGATTGTAGATCTCTTAATTCTGTTTCCTGTATATGATTATGGCAGCAGCCATCTTGCCTAAGATGCTTTCAAGGCTATGTTCACACGGCTTAAACACGGCGTAATTGCGGGGACGGATTTCGTCCACAATTACACTGTGTTCTCGGCAGCGGGGGCGGAGCGGGGGGCCGGCGGCTCGCCGGCTCCATAGACATTCATTCCGCCGGGATAATGTGCATGTCACTTTCTCCCCGCTCGCGAAATACGGTGAGTGGGGAGAGGAGACAGAATCCATAGTTCTCTATGAGAACTGTGGATTACCGTAATGACTGGGTCAGATTTGCACCGTATTGCGTACGGCACGGAATACAGGACCAAATCCGTCCCAAAATAAGCCGTGTGAACATAGTCTAACAGTCAGTAAGGAAGAAAAAACACACACGGAGCTCACCCTGATTGCGCTTGTTTCGCACCTGGTGCTCCCGTTCGTTTTATCACTGCATTACATTGCACGAATCCTGATCTCCAGTCGCAGGATGCATTGAAGTCCAATAAAAGCAAAAATGGGATCCAGCAACGGGCATAAGGGATCGTCTTTATTTCATAATTCTTGTGCAGAGGGTATAAAAAACATGGTGAAGCAGCCTACGCGTTTCGGGCGTAGAAAATGTCCTTGTTCACAGCTTAGCTACATTTACCAAGTTTAAATAACAGAGGGGAGGGTCTGCATACAGGGCTGTGGAGTCGGAGTCGGTGCCGACTCCAACTCCCAAAATATATTATAAGTTGGTGCAGTTAGTTCGATGCAGTGCAAAGAGCAAGAGGAATTGGGTGCGGCCAGTGCTACTGCTCCCATATCTTCAGCCTCATCACATGAGGAGTGTAATTGATGACATGGGCAGGCAAAGCGCTGCCCCAGGGGAAAAGATTCTGCTCCCATAGCAAACAGATTTCAGCAAAATTTTTCACTTGCTTTCAAAGAGGTAGAAGAGTTAAATCATTCATCAAATCTGAATGTGGCTGAGGCAATTCCTTTATACCCCGACATTGTTAGAGATGTTGTCCCTGTGGTCACCGCTTTGCCCCAACCCAAGTTAGTGTAGAGAGGCCGTTCTCTAGCCTGGAAATAATGAGGTCAGGTGTGAGGTCATGTATGCAGGATCTGATGGAGACAATACTATTTCTCAGAACAAATTCAGAGACTCCACAAATGTTCCTGCAGTGTTTTGCACATTTACAATTTTTTTGTGTTGTAGTCATGTCCAATAAATATATTTTATAATGACAAGCAAAAGGGTAACAATGTTTTGAACTTGTGAATTTCAGGCTCCATATCTCACCATCCACTACAGTTTGTACATGAGGCTACTGTAATTTTATATACAGTCATCTTACCTATCTTATACATAAATTTGACTTGCAAGTATTTAGCATCTGCTCAGTTCTGCAGATTCTTTCCTGTAACTGCATTGTTACTGTTTTGCTCCTAAAAATCAAAATGTTTATTTTTATTATTTTGTTAGTATTTGGTAAATCCACCTTTGATTTTCAATACTGCCTGAATCCTTCTGGGCTCTGGATCAGATTCAAGCAGGTCTTGACCAAAATCAGATTCCAGGTCTCTTCAACACGTTCCCAATGTTGGTGCAGACTGGACTTGGATACAAATACAGCTTTGTCTTCAACTCTATCCACAAGTGTTCAAAAGGTCAAAACATTGTTACCGTTTTGCTTGTCAGTGTCTATTCTATCTAAATAGCTTGATTATTGTATCATAAGGTGATAAAAAGCCTGATGTTACCATTTTACTACAGTAAAGTTATCACTTAAATATGCGCCGTGTATGAGGGAGTCAGGAGTTGGAGTCGGAGTCAGGAGTAGGAATCAGGAGTTGGAGTCAGAGTCAGGAGTAGGAATCAGGAGTTGGAGTCGGAGGTTTGGGAAATGTCGGATGCGGGGCTTTGACTTGACGACTCCACAGTCCTGACTGCATGTAACATACACACACCATATCCCTTAACCCCTTCTATACAATTCACATTTTAAAACAAAATATAAATAATAAAGTTAAAATACATTTAACAGATTATATACTAAGTACTCTATTCAAAAGTAGGATAGGGGATTAAATAAATATATGCTAAATCATTATGGTAGTTAAGTCCTACGGGAATTCTTGTATCCAATTCTAAAATCCTATAAGCCTCTCGCAAACGTACTAGTTGTTGCCAATCTCCGCCTTGACTTGGGCGCTCCACTTTCTCTATCCCAAAATAGCGAAAGGTGTCCGTAATACCTGCATGTGTTTCAATGAAATGTTTAACAGCCCCTGACTGAAAAATATGATCCTTTCTGATTCCTGCAATATGTTCTGCAATTCGAGTTTTTAACTTTCTTATGCTACTACCTATATATAATTGGTTGCATATTGTACAATAAATAGCATATACAACATGGTGCGTGTCACAATATATGAATCTTTCTAGTTTATATTCCCTATTGGGCTCTATTTTACTTTTAAATGTACTTTTCTTTATTGCAAATTTGCAGGTATTGCACCTCCTACCTCCACAAGCACATAATCCTTTTTGGGATAACCAGACTTTGTTTATTTTTTTTAACTTGAAAAATCGCTAGGTGAAATGTCGTTTCCTATCGTTCTATTACGTTTAGGTAAGCATTGTAGTCCCTCATCTATTATTTGTGCTGGGTCCTGTCTAAGGATGTTTATATTTTTAGAAAACACTTTTTTATTTGTTCATAATTTGAGCATATACAGTATTTATTGAATCCCCTATCCTCCTTTTGAATAGAGTACTAAGTATACGATCTGTTAAATGTATTTTAACTTTGTTATTATTAATATTTTGTTTAAAAATGTGAATTGTATAGAAGTGGTTAAAGGGGTTTGACATGGGAAGCTTGCAAATGAAATTACAAACATTTTTACCATTCATTATTGTTAAAAATTCTGGACCGTTTTTGTTCTAGCTGCTCCCTTAGTGATCCATTGTTTACAGCTCGTCTCCAGGGGATACGACCAGGGCTGAGAACTCCTCACTCCTGGTCGCACCTGCGCAGACATCGCTTCTCCTCTCAGGCGGCTCCTGAGTGTTCAAACCCCATGTGCTGTCGTTCTACTCCGTCCTCTGTACTCCTTAGTAATTAGTCAAACAGTGCAAATAAATAAATAAAAAGAAACCTCAATCAGGTATGTGCATTGATAAAGAGAAAAAAATACAGGTTTGGTTCCTGCAGGGATTTGAATCAAGAACCCTTGTGCCTGGAGCAAAAACTTTACCTTTCAGCTACTCACAATGCTTTTCATAAACAGACCTTTCTTTGACTACAGAGAGGAAAGGCCTGGGGATGTCATCCTGCTGGGTCACAGAATATGCAATTCAAACAAATCACACAGAGCTGAAGAGCTGGATACAGGAGGTATGAAATGAGATTGTGGCAAAACCCCTTTAAGGGATATGACATGTGTATGTTACATGCAGTCCCTCCCCTCTGTTCTTTAAATTTGGTAAATGTAGCTAGTAGCTAAGCTGAGAACAAGAGCATTCTTTATGCCCAAAACGCGTAGGTTGTTTCACCATGTTTTTTATACCCTCTGCACAAGAATTATGAAATAAAGACGATCCCTTATGCCCGTTGCTGGATCCCATTTTTGCTTTTATTGTGCTTTTATCAGCATCTAGAGAGATGCTTTACAGCAGCTTCATGGGCACAGGAGCCTGTGAACAGGAGCAGACCCATTGACTTCTATAGGAGAGTTTTCTAGGCATTGTCTGTGACCTGGGAAGAAGTCAGTGTGCAGGGAGGGGGCGAGGAGGAGCTGTGACATCTCCTATTGTGACTGGTGGATCCTGTGTTATCTATAGACATTGGTGTCACCATTCAGTATAATCCTATAATCCTGCCTGTGCTGGATATGAGGAGACTGCTGAAAAGCGTTTTTTGGGCCGTATTTTAGAGCATTTAACATGCTGGAAAATGGCCCAAAATTAGCCTTAGACAAGCTTTAAATATTCCTTCATTGAAAATAATGTAAAATAAGTCTTGTTGTTCACATGAAGCATATTTCACAAGTATAACTGCGAGCCGTATTTTGGATGCAATTATGGCCGTAAAAATAAGTGACGTCAATTCTTGAGGCATTTTTTTTTAACCATAATTTTTATTGAAATTTTCAAGATTCTAATACAAAGACAGAACTTTCCTTGATTTCAAGATAAAGAGTACGAACGAAATAGTAATTAGCACATATAAAACTTATTCACAAATTTGTTAAACCTTAAAGGGGTTTTGCCACGATGTAATGTTGATGTGGGATCCTCCAAAATGGGTACCGTATATACTTGAGAATAAGCCGAGTTTTTCAGCACAAAAAATGTGCTGAAAAATGCAACCTCGGGTTATACTCGGGGCACAGTCGGCACTCCGGTGCTGCGATTGCCCGGAGGCTGACAGGGACGCTTCAGCTATATGCGGCTCCTCAGGGAGCGCATATAACTGAATCCCGAGTGAGCGCACAGTGTCCGGACGCTGTGGTGGTCCGGGCACTGTCCGCGATCCCTTCACCTATATGCGACTCCTCCGGAGCGCATGCAGGAGAAGAGATACCTACTGCCATGCACAGAGCGAGTGCTCCGCAGTGGCCTCCGGGCGGCCGCAGACTCGCGGCCGTCCGGAGTTTCCGGCACAGGCAGCGTGCATGTCATCATGCTGCGTGCGCGGCCTGATGACGTCACCCGCCTGTGCCGAGAAGACGCGAGGACAGCGCGCGGGAGGCGGAGCAGCGAGGAGGCGGAGCGGCGAGGGAGACGGAGCAGCGGGGAGTCAGGTAAGTGGTTGATGTTTTATTTTTTTAAACTGCCTATACCTGCCTACACCTACACCCCCTCCTGCCTACACTGCCACCTGCCCTATACCTGCCTACGCGCCCTAACCTGCCCATACCAGCCTGCTCTATACCTGCCTACAGCCGGCCCTATACCTGCTAGCCCTATACCTGCTACAGCTGCCTATACCTGCCCTACACCTGCCTAAGCTGCCCTATACCTGCCTACAGCTGCCTATACCTGCCTACAGCCGGCCCTATACCTGCCCTATACCTGCCTACAGCTTCCTATACCTGCCTAGTGCCTACCCTACAGCGCCCTATACCTGCCTACAGCCCACCCTACAGCCTCCTATACTGCACAGCCGGCCCTATACCACCTGCCTTACAGCTGCCCTATACCTGCCTACAGCCGCCCCATATCTGCCTACAGCCGCCTATACTGCCTATGCCTATACCGCCCACAGCCGGCCCTAACCTGCCTACAGCTGCCTATACCTGCCTAAAGCCGGCCCTATACCTGCCTACAGCTGCCTATACCCGCCTACAGCCTGCCCTATACCTGCATATGGGGCCATATACCCATAGTTGCCAACGTTTGAAAATGAAAAAGCAGGAGATACTAGAAAAATTTGCATGTTTGCCAGGTAGATGCCCCCATTGTTTGCCAGGTAGTGCCCCCCATTTTGGCCAGGTAGTGCCCCCATTGCTTTCAAGGTAGTGCCCCCTCTGTTGCCAGGTAGATGCCCCCAGTGTTTGCCAGGTAGTGCCGCCTCTGTAGCCAGGTAGTGCCCCCATCGTTAGCCAGGTAGTGCCCCCATTGTTATGCCAGTAGACCCCCCATTGTAGCCAGGTAGTGCCCCCCATTGTGGCCAGGTAGTGCCCCCATTGTGGCCAGGTAGTACCCCCTTTAGTAGCCAGGTAGTGCCCCCATTAGTAGCCAGGTATTGCCTCCATTGTAGCCAGGTAGTGCCCCCCATTGTGGCGCCAGGTAGTGCCCCCCATTGTAGCCAGGTAGTGCCCCCATTGTTAGCCAGGTAGTGCCCTCTCTGTTGCCCGGTAGTGCCCCCCATTGTTAGCCCGGTAGTGCCCCCTCTGTTGCCAGGTATTGCCCCCATTGTAGCCAGGTAGACCCCCCATTGTAGCCAGGTATACCCCCCATTGTAGCCAGACAGTGCCCCCCTAAAACTAATAAAAATAAAATAATAAAATCCACTTACCTGACCAGGCTCCTGCAGAGCGGCCAGCTTCAGCCGATCTCCTCAGCGTCACAGGGAAGTGAGTGCAGCCGCGCGTCACTTCCCCTGTGACGCTGACATGTGTGTACGGCGCACAGCCACGCCGGACATACAGGGGGAGGAGGCAGGAGGGAGCGATCCCTTCTGCCTCCTCCCTGCTCAGCGAGACTCCGGGCGGGTGAAGTGGCGGGCGGGTGAAGCGGGTGGACCGGCGGCGCCAGAGTAGCGCACCAGCGCTACTCCGGCGCCGCGGTCATTTAAAGGACCCCCGCCGCCAGGAATGCCAACTCCCCCGGGAGGGCGGGGGGGGGGGACCCCAAATAGCGGGACCCCCCCGCCAAAAATGGGAGAGTTGGCATGTATGCATATACCTGCCTATTACCTGCGTATGGGGACATATACCTGCCTATAATCTGCTTATGGGGGACATATAACTGCCTATTACATGCCTATGGGGCCATATACCTGCCTATACCTGCATATAGGGCCATATATCTGACTATAATTGACTATGGGGGACATTAAACTGCCTATGTAATTTTATTGGTATCCATTTTTATTTTTAAAATTTACCAGTAGCCGCTGCATTTTTTACCATAGGCTTATACTCGAGTCAATAAGTTTTCACGGTTTTTTTTGGCAAAAGTAGGTGCCTCGGCTTATACTCGGGTCGGCTTATACTCAAGGAATATACGGTATTTAATCACTTTTCTAAATATATGTCATTAAAAAAAGTGAAGCCTGTGACAGCTACAGGCTTAATCAGAAGCCCTTAGTTTCCTGAAAGTTTACATTAGACACGACCAGAGGTTCTGACAGGAGCTGATCTGTCCACGCTTGCGTGTTTGCACTTCTTATCTGATGACAGGGAACATGAAGGAACTTGCTAGGGACTGTGGAGAAAGATCCTGTTTCTTTTGTACAGAAAATCCACTGGTTGTAATGTCATTATTTGAGTACACATTGCACACGCTCCCTGCTTCCTGGCCCTCTCTCAGCCCCCCCACCCCTACCTCTCCTCTGTGAGGCTGCCTGTTTATTTTTCTTCTCTTCTGAGAAGACAAACTCACTTCGTGGCATAACCCCTTTAAGGATTATCAATAAATGAACAGAAAAGACATGGACCAGACACGGGAGGACAGAGGTTAAGGAAGAAGGGGGGGAGAGGGGGTCTCAGCGATGGACCCAGAGAAGTGGGGCTGTTAAGGAGGATGCGAAGACCAATATTGAGGCATTTTTTTCTGGTAAAATCCCCATAGAAACAATGGGGATAGGATTTTTCAGAATACGTCTTTAATCAGCTGTTTTTTGAATGTAGATTTGGAAGCTGGTTTTGAAGCGTAAATTTCCCCTTCAGAAAACGCCATGTGAACATCCCATAAAGAAACGGGAAGTGTCAGACGATTTTTAGGCCTAGTGGCCAAAGTGAAAACGGCAGGATTTCAGGATTTTAGTTAAAAATATTAAAACTGACATAACACAAACACAACCAAAAATTCTTTAAAATGTGTTTAACCTAAAAACATGAGATAAACAATAGGTCATTATTTGAGGACACGTTCTCATTTGGGTTTTCCAAGACTTTTATAAACCTCTCTCCCAACTCCCACTGTGCTATAGAAGAAACCCATACTTACCCCTCCCATCACCACCACTCCAGCGCCGCCAGAGCTCCATTGTTTTCCCCCTGAGTTTTTCAATGATGATGTCACGTTCATGAATCACATGATTCTGCAGCCAATCTGTATGTAACGCACGTGACCACAGAGGTCAGTGATTGGCTGCACCATGAATCATGATTGTGATGTCATCAGTGAGGAACCCGGAGGGAACACTGGAGCTCTGGAACGTTGGTAATGGGAGAGGTCAGTGTGGGTTACTTTTCTATTTTAGCACAGTGGGAGGTGGTAGGGAGGTTTTTAAAAGTCCTGGAAAACTACTTTAAAATTAAATAATCTAATTATGCATACTGGGCCACAAATCGCACAAATCTAAGAGCCTGTTCACATGAAAAATTTGAACGTGGAATTACATGTCAAGTCCAGAACCAATTGCAGTTTGATTCCCATTCATTGCAATGGGAAATCCACATATCTGTACAAATGACGCATAATTTTCTAACGTGAATCTAAAATATGCGTCGTAGGAAACAAAAAAGTGGCATGTCACTTCTTTGACGTGAAAGCTGCTTGGATTCCGTGTCAGACAGCTCAGATGCAGATTAGTGCCTGTGAAATAAGGCACATGTCAGAAAAAGCTGCAAAATCTGAATAATTCCATAAAAATACAGTTAAATAAAAAAGAAAAAGCTGCAAAATCTGCCGATACTTTTTACAGTCCATGTCTACAATGTTTATGGAAAAGGGGGAAATTTAGATGCAGATTCCACAATGTTTCCACTTTGGTTTTTCCATTTCATCATGTAAAAATTCCTTCAGGGTATGTTCAGACATATGTGTTTTCCTTGGCAAAAATCTGAACCAAGACCTTGGATTTTTGCTGAGGAGTTTTGCTTCTACACGGCTGGGATTTCCAGTTGTTTTTTGACAAGGCTTTGTGCGCGTATTTTGTGTAACGAGGCTCAGCGCCGTGGCTCGCCGCGGCCGTCCCCCTGTGCTTACAGGGTCCGGCGCGGGTGCCGCGGCTGCCCTTGCCCTTCTGCCACTGCCCAGGAAACCCCATACTCACCAGTCCCCGCTCCTGTGTCTAGCTCCGACGGCCGCCGCGCGCGTACCCGCTGCTTAGGGCGCGCATGCGACGGCTGGTCGGGATTTAAAGGGATAGCGCGCCGATAATTGACCATCGCTGGACGCTGAACCTATTTAGTGTGAACGCCTCCTACACTCACTGCCAGTTCATTGTTGTGTGTTGGAGTGCTTAGTCTGTATTCTGAAGTTCCGTCTTGCCTACCCGTGTACCAGTCCACCTGCTTACGTTCCTGACCGTGCCTGTTTGCCGCCTGCCCTGACCTTCTTCCTGTCTCTGACCACGAACCTCTGTCGCCTGCCCTGACCTTCTGCCTGTCCCCGACTACGTCTCTGGATTACGATTCTGTACCACGCATTACCCCGGCCGCCATCGCAAGCAAGTCACGTCAGGGGTAACGACCTGGTAGCCTCACGCCGCAGCAAGTCCATCACGCTTTGTGGCGGGCTCTGGTGAAAACTGGGGGCTACTTAGATTCCGCTCCCTGGCGTGGCTAAACTATCATCGCTTGCGGTGGTCCAGCGAATTCACCGAAGCATTACATTTTGCTGCGGGTTTTATTGCGGATCCACGTCCAAAAGCGTAATAGATGAAACAAACTTTGAGATTCTTAGTTCACATGTTTTGATCAAAAATGTTTAAGCCACCCCCGACTATCAATGGGATCACAAAGTGGGTGGTCCTACTCTATTTTTACCAATCATTTGAGTCCAATTCAGACTTTTCATTTGGGTCAACAGACCTCCATAATCCAGAGAGAAAAAAACACCAGCTTTATAAGCAGACTGCACTGGTCTAGTGACCTGCTCTATGATGCAAAAACAACTGAAAAACGAAATCCTAAAACTGCACCACATTCTGTGCCAAAAAATTAAAACGGTGTTAAAAATCCTTGGGCTATGCCTACATGGCATTGCTTTACTGATGGATTTCCGTTGGATTCAGTATTTTGATTCCACCGAAAATCCGATGAAAAATACAGCACCGATTCTTACCATCAGGTTTGCGCAAATCCGCCAAAAACCGCGGTTCTGCAATATCATAATGATTTCGGATTTTGGATGGCATGTTGACAATTGCTGTCTAGACTTAGCCTTAGGTTCTTGTGTAAAATACTTTTCAAATACTTGTCAGACACTGTGGTTTTAGGATTCGGGATCTGACGAGTATTTTGTCCTTTGTTGTGTGGATGCATCCTTAAAGAGATGGTATTGTCCTCTTATTAATTCATTAAACTCCATATTAGGAGGCTAAAACCCCATCACGACGGGTGCCAGAACGGGGTCCAACAAGGATTCCGCCATACAATTGATTGACATTTAGGGTGACAGTCCCAACACGCCAACTGCAGTTTTTCTGGTCCCTATTTTGCGCCAAAACGCCACTGTTTTAGACGCCATATTCTTGATGTAAATGTGACTTGTCGTTCACCAAATCACGGATAGGCGCATTATCCGCCGTGCAACGACACTTAAAGAGATGGTATTGTCCTCTTATTAATTCATTAAACTCCATATTAAGGAGGCTAACCCCATCACTCCTGCCAAACTGGTCCAAAAAGGTTTCGTAAATTTTGATTGGAAATTTTGGGCGCATTTCCCAACACCCAAACGCTATTTTTTTGCTTTTTTTGCCCAAAAACCACTTTTAAAAGGGCCATTTTTCTTGTTGTAAAGGGACGTCTTTCACCAAAACTAGGGCATTATCCCCGGGCCGCCCTCTTTGTAATGCGCCTAAATATGGTGCACTGTGCGCCCCATTGCGCAATGCGTCTATGGAGGCGCATTACATATGTTATGCGCCTCCGTCAGGCAATGCGCCTCGATAGACACATTACATATACTACCAATGATATGCTGTGCGCCGCGAGCTGCGCATTGCGCTTTTTTTGGTGCAATGCGCCTTTTTAGGCGCATTAAGTGTTCTGTGCAAGGTATAACTGACACCAGTTTTTAGAAAGTATCGGACTCTCAGGCGCACTTTACACTGATTTAATGCGCCTAAAATTGGCATAGATACACCACTTTTCGGACATGTTGCCCTTATTCTTTTTTTATATGCCACAAATTTGAAGTCTGTGGTGTGGAAAATCTAAGCTGTAGTTAACTGTGTAAACTGCAGTGTGGACTGACTATTCAAATGAATGGTCATTGAATTGCACAAGGATTGTAACGAGGAATTCAATGCAGAATCTGCATCTAATCCTCGTTTAAATCCGTTGTGTGAACATACCCTTAAGCTGTTAAACCAGCCGAGATATCCACACCAAAATCTGCCTTGAAACCTGCATACTTTATTGACTTTCACTCACAGCATTGCAATGGATAAAATCCTCTGTTCAGGTAAGTTCGCCTATCAGAAAATCCGACGTGTAATTCTTGGCAGAAATCCGAGGTGACACTTTGGATTTCTGCCGAGGATTTTTACTTCACAGAGGTGGTATTCCCCTCTGATTTGGACACGGGTTTGCGCCATTGTAGTAGAACTTCTCACCTCACTCCTGGAGAGGATTCTGACAAGGATCCACTCAAAAGAATGAAGATGTGATGTGGAACATCTGTGCTGTAGATCACTATGAGAACCACAAATGAAATTCCATCGGAATACACAAGGATTTTAACGAGAAATCCAATATGGAATTCATCTTGAATTCCTGTTTGACATCCCGTTGTGTGTACATAATCTTAGGGTACGTTCACACGGCAAAGGTTTTCAGACGGTTTTTCCACCGTTTTTCGGATTTGAAAACCATCTGCAAGCTGAATGTCAACCATTCCGGTATACTTTACTAGCAAATCCAAGCCGTAGTCTACACAGCTCGGATTTTACCACGGTAGGATTTCAAATCCGAAAATCGTAAAAAAAAATTGGAACATGTCCATTCTTTTTCTAGTTAAAGGGTATGTTCACACGTCGTACTTTCGGTGCGCATTTCGCCGCGTATTTGCGCTCTAATACGGGTGAGATGCGCGGCGAAATTACGGTAATCCATAGTTCTCATAGAGTATTTGTACGTGCGGGGAGATTATTTGCGGCGATTTTACGCAAGTAATGCATGTCATTGAAGCCGGCGGGCTGCTGGCCCCCCCTGCACCTTGGGAGTATGCGCTGATCAGCGTGAGCTCCCAAAGCTCATGATGTATTGCGGTGCGTACAGTATGTGCCGCAAAACATCGTGTGACCATAGTCTTAGGGTGGAACATGTATTCCAGTTCTCACTCCTTCAATCTGTTCTACCTGATGACAAAATAAAATGGTAAATTCTATTTAAATTTCGGATAACATTTAGAGGAGGCCCCAGAAGCCTACATTAGGGTGGCGCTTAGCACAATGTGAAAAATGCAAGTGGTTAATTCAAATGTCTAACCCCCTGAAGTTGTTCCACTTCTACTTATGAATAGGAGAATTTGTGTGAATTGTTTTTGCAATTGGACAGCATTTACAGGTGGCCCTTTCAAAATATCAAAAATTCAAATGTCTCACCCCCTGAAGTTTTTCCACTTATGAATTGGAGTATTTGTGTAAACTGTTTTTGCAATTTTCAGGTGGCCCTTGCATTTCCAAAAATTGCAAATTAGTTCCATAAATTCCACTAAGGGTGCTTTCACACAGTGCATTTGTGGTGCGTTTTTGATGCGTTTTTTAATGCGTTTTTTGTGCAGGAGGGTACACCAAAAATGCACTGTGTGAAAGCACCCTTAGTGGAATTTGTGGAACTAATTTGCAATTTTTGGAAATGCAAGGGCCAGCTGAAAACTGCAAAAACAGTTTACACAAATTCTCCTGTTCATAAGTGGAACAATTTCAGGGGGTGAGACATTTAAAATTTTGATATTTTGAAAGGGCCACCTGTAAATGCTGTCCCATTGCAAAAACAATTCACACAAATTCTCCTCTTCATAAGTAGAACAACTTCATGGATTTTCTGCAGGATGGTTTTTGACACCGCTGGCGTTCCTAAAACACGGTTTTAGGTCTTAATATGAACAGTTCAATGTGAAGGAGGATGGATGAATCTGCAAAAGCCATCACCCTTTCTGTGAATCAGGTATTTTGTCATTACCACGTGAACGCAAACTTATTCTGCTTTTTTTCCCCCTGAAAAGCAGCCTCAGGCCTTCCATGCCCAAGGTCCTACTGGCGGTTTCCCTTGCTCCCTGTGGGTCAGTCTAAATATGAAAGTGGCTAATCTGCAGTATACAAGCTGGCAGAATTCCAGGGGTATGCCTTTAAATCTGCCACGGATTACATGATGTAAAAATTCATCCATTGAACATGGACTGAAAACCAATGTCACATCCTCCACAGATATTGTATATCGTGCTGCGTGTCTAGGATCTGATGTGTTAGACCCCATTTACGTTGTTTGTACTGTAATCGGGCGCAGCATTTTGGTGCAGGTTTCTCAATCAGTAACAAGGGTGTGTGAATCTTCTCTTTAAAGAAAAAAAATTATTAGACAATTTTTTTCATTTTACAAAATAAAAAAATTATTTTTTTCAGTTTACTCATTTTAATGTTTGCTGGAAGATGAGCGAAAACCCAAATGGTACAGGGCCTCATTACAGCCCCTATTTGTCCTAAACCTTGAATGAAAAATTGCCTTTTTAATGTGGTGATTCCCCCGTGCGTTTAAATTAACTAATTTTATTAGGTAGTGAAATGGCAGCAAAAATTGGGCCCCCCACCCTTTGTCGAGATACAAATATATCCTTGTTTGGGGAATTATAAAAAGGGTTTAAATGTTATGAATTTTTAAAATCGTTTGCATCAAGATTTTTCCCCAGCGGGAGCCTGCAAAAAGGTTTTACAAGGGTTTTAAAAATTTTTTGGGCAAAAAGGGTCGCATTTTTTTTTTTCCCTTCCTTTCCGACCCTTTTAACTTTTTTTTTTTTTAATCTACATATATGAGAGTATTTTTTAAGGACCATTGACCTTTTACCTAAATGTACTGGGGAACCGAAAAAAAGCATCTAAGTGGGGGGAAATGTGAAAAAAAAATACTTGACCTTTTTTTGCGGGGGGTTTTGTTTTTAGGCCTTTTTTTTGTATAAATGAGGTCTTAATATATTCTGCAGGTTGTTCCATTTGGTTAACATATGAGGGTTTTTTTGTTTTGACTTTTAAAAAATAAAAACGTGGGGCTGTCCCCGCGAAATTTTGGGCGTTTTAAATTATATAAAGCAGGGGCGTCGTAGGCGTATCATTCGGGGCAGAAGCCCCCATGTAAACCCTTTTGCCCCGAATAAAATAGTCCCTCACCCCTTCGCTCGCTGCAGGAAAGCTCCCCCACCTCCGAGCCTCACATTCGGGAGAGTGAGAGCAAAACCCCCCCTTTTCTGTGCCCCCTGCTCACCCCCCCCCCCCGGAGCTCAGCACCGAAAAAAAGGTTTCCTGCCTGTTTCTGAGGCTCTGCAGCATATGTCGCCCATCATATGGAAAAAACCAAAAACGGGTTTTGGGTTTTTCCTCAAGTTTCCCAGAGGCCAAAAACACCCCAGGAGTTCGCCCCCAGGCCCCTGCATAAGGAGTTGGGGGAAAGGAGGGGGGTATGCCCCCACCTCATATTCTATGCTCATTTTGGGCTGTGTCAAGGGGTACGTATTTTAGTAATACATAAAATAGGGACAGATATAAACAAATGTAACACCAGGTAAATACGGGAAATGTGTTTAAAATTTTCCCTGTGTGTATATTACAGTATTATATTTTTAATACAAAAAAAATAATATTATAAAAATTTTTAAATATAATATATATATAAACACCAACACTTTGTAATATATACATGTTAATACTTTCGGGGTGTTTATTTGAGTATTACTGCCCCTGGTAAAGTACACGTGTGGTATTGTGTATTTTATATATATAATATATATATTTATATATATATATAAAATATATAAAAAAGTGGTGTAGTGTGTTATAAATATTTTTAAAGTAATTTTCAAAAGGGGACGTATACACAAAATGAAACACACAGGTAATACTGGACTGTGTAATATGTTCCTGTGTGTATATTACATTTTTAAAATTTTTTTACACACACCCCCCTTTAAAAATATATTATAAAATATAATATATAATTATAATTATTATATTATATTTTAAATAATAAATAATCACTACACACAATGTACTTCAACGGGCGTATTATAAATGTAACCCCCAGTAATTTATAATGTATTCTTCCCTGTGTGAAGTACAGGTGTGTTGTTGGGGTGTGTGTATATATATAAATATATAATATATATAATTGTTGTTTTTTTTTTAATATATTTTTTATATATATATAAATTTTAATTTTTTTAAAACCACTGTAATATACACACAGGAAATATATCCCAATGGCCCCAGATTTACCTGGTGTTACTTTGTGTAATACTTTTCCCTGGGGTTAAAGCTGGGTGGGGCCATTGCAGTGAATAATTGTTTGTATTAAAGTGGTAAGCAAATAATAAGTGTAAAAAAAAAAAAAATAAAAAAAAACAAATTAACCTTTTCCCCATTCAAATGCTTGTAAATGAAAAATTTGTAAAAAAAAATAACATTTTTGGCCACCCACCGGTGCTTAAACCCATGCATAAAACTGAATTTTACCCCCCCCTTGATCACTGCTACAATTTTTTTTTTAAAAAAAAACCCTTTTTTTTGTTATCCCATGAAAAAGAAATTGAAAAAAAAAGCAATCAAAAAGTCCCATGGCTATACAGTCAATGAAAAAAATTTATGAATTAGAAGGGGATGAATTGGGTATTGCTGTAATTGTTTATGCCAAAAAGTGTTTGTAAAAAAAAAATTAAAAAACACTCCCAGGATTTTTTTAATTCCCTAAAAAAATTTTGGAATAAAAGGTGTAAAAAAAATTATTGCCCAAAAATGGTACCAGAAAAAATGTTGCTTTTTCCCTGACAAAAAGCCTTTACCGGCTCATCAAAAAATTAAAAAAAAAAAGGTTTATAGATGAAAAAAGAAAAAAAAGGAAAAACTGTTCTTTGGGAGTTAAACTACTCACCACTATACCGTATTGTTCAGACTTAAGGGCACTTTTGTGCCCCCAAATTTGGAAGAAAATGAGGGTGAACCTATATTTTAAATTCAGCGGGGAGGTGGAGTGGGAAATTTGGTGGGCGTGGGTGGGGGAGGGGTAATTGGTCGGAGCCATCAGCAAGGGGGTTCAAGAGGGGTCTCGTGCTGGAAGCTAGCGGCGGGGTTTAATTATCCCCTTCATGCATTGGATGTCCCGAACATTTTAATGGCATGAAGGATGTTAAAAAGGGGGCTAAGGGCCCCATCTATGCTAGCGGACAGCGGTGTTCCTTCCCTGCACACAAAGGGCCCCCGTTCCCCCCGAAGTTTTAAGCCCTTTAGCAACCCCCTGGTTTTAAAGTGCGCGGCCCAACATACTTTAAAAAAATCTGCTTCTGGTATAATTGCATTTTAAAAGACAAAAGGGCGATTGCGGTCGAACAAGGGAAAATTTCCAACTGGAAAATAAATCATTCTTAAAATTAATTTCTTTCAAAAAATTTTTAACCATAATATCACCCCTATGGTGTAATCCTTGAGAGGGTTTTTGCTTTTAGGGGGGGGCCACAGGTATCATGCTCAATATTAATCAAAATTTTTGGTGTATAAATGGATAAAAAGAGAATTTCCAAGGTAATTTTTGGAAAATAGACCAAAAAAGGGTTGTGTTTAGGAATTTCACCCATTTTTTTAACGCCTGTAGGATTTCATTCTAACCTTCTTGTTTTTCCCCCTTATGGCCTTTTGGCGGGTGAAGTGTTTTTTTGGGGTTGCTTTTGGGAATCAATCTTTCTTTCCATTAAATTTTCAAAATGTCCCACAAAAACAAATTGGTGTTGGAAAATTTTTTTTTTTTTTTTTAAGATCCAGTTTTTAATAAGGAAAATTAGTAAAATTTCCCCCCTTTCGAATTGGACGTCCCAAAATCGCGGGGGTGCGTTCCCAAAGGGGGCCGTAGGGGTGCCTGTGTGTGGGATTGCAAAAACCCCCGCATTGATCGCAAAGGGACCAGCGGAAATTCTCCGCAAAAAAAAAGTCCTTACAATTTGAACGGAAAAAAAAAAAAATTTTGGGGTATTAGAAATAGTGTCTTAAATATTGTTTTAAAAATAAAAACACTTTTTTTTAAAAAAACTTCAACAAAAAAATTATAAAAAACGGGTATCCCATAACGTTTCAACCCACAGAGAAAAGCAATTTCTGGATATGAGCTGGCGCGGTTAACAATAAAAATAAAAAAACACCCTGGATTGCAGTTTTTCTTTACCGCCTTACAAAAAAAAAAATTTAAAGTGATCAAAAAGCCCTGTCCCCCCAAAAAAAAGATACCAATAAAAAAAAGTCAAGCCGAAATGGCAAAAAAAAATTTTTTCCTTTTTGAAAAAAAAAAGTGATTTTTTTGGTAAAAGCATAAAACTTAAAAAATACAAATTGGGTACCTGTTTAAAACAATCGTTCGAAATAAACTAACAGTCTTTAGACGCTGTAAAAAATAAAAATAAAAAAACAACCAGGGTTTTAAAATTTTTTTTAAAAGCATTTTAAAGTGTAAATTTAATAAAAATAAAAAACTATTTAAAATTTTATCATTGCAATTGTACTGCATCATAAAGTTATCCTGTCATTTATACTGCATGGCGAGCGCTGTAAAATTGAAACCCAAAAAACAATGGTGGAACTGCGTTTCCACATTTTCATGGCCCAATGCTAAAAAAAAAAAAAATGGAACACCGTCACCCAAAAATGCACAATCGGGCCCCCCATTTAAGGCAGTACAGGGGGTATGCGTATGGGGCCCGGGAAAAAGGGGGGCCCCCCCTGCAAGGGGAGTCCCCCTTGTTTCACAAAAAAGTCGGGGTGCACACGGACCCCCGCGGTGCTGTCCAGCTGGGGCCGTTTCGGTCAGCAATGGGAAGGAGCGGGGGGGGGTGGGCTCAAAACGGGGGGGAGGAGCGGGGCCCGTTGGTTAGCGGGTGGGAGGGGCGGGGCCCGTGGCCTTAGAGGGTGGGGGAGGGGGTCCGTTTGGGCTCAGCGGGTGGGAGGGGGGGGTCCCTGCGGTAGGGGGGTGGTAGGGGAGGGTCCGTGCGGCTCCAGGGGGTGGGGGAAAAGGAGGGGCCGCGCTCCCCGAGGGGCCTCAGTCAAAAAATTAACATACAGAGATGAAAATTATTGTTCGCTGCCGGTCGCAGTTGTGACTGGGCCGGGGCCCCTCCTTTTTGTCTGGGGGGGCTTTACTAATTCAAAATTGTCAAGCATCCCCCCTGAGCAGGAGAGGGGGCGGGGCGGCTTCCCCGGACAGGCTGCGCAGCGCGGCAGGGAACAAGTAAGTGTCTCTCTGTGTGCGCTTGTTAAAATTCTGACCGAGTGTCTGTACAGCGCGCCCCCCCCTTCTGGGGAATTGGCCTTGAAGTGGGTGGGCCCCCCCCCAGCTTGGGAAAGGGGGGGTTCAGTGGTGTTCCCAAATGGGGAGAAGGGGTTCGTGGGGTCTCACACAAACTAGGACCCAGATGGGGGTTAGGGGGGCCTCCATGCTGGGGCCCAGGGGGATTCAAGGGGCCCTAAGCCCCCTTTGGGTACCGCGTGTGGGTCTTCTCTGAAGTGCCCTTTTTGGGACCAGCTGTGTGAGACCCACTGAAGCCCACTTGGGCCCAGCTGTAAGGGGCCGCACTGAAGCCCACCCTGGTCCCCCAATTTTAAAACGGCCCACTGAAGCCCCCCGGTCCCAGTGTGGGGGCCCCCCCCGAAGCCAACCCCCGGTCCCCAGTTGTGGGGTCCTCTTAAAACCCCCCCGGTCTCCAGCGGTCCACTGATCAGGGTCCCGTTGGTTAGGCCCCCTTTAAGCCCCCCCTCCCGGCCCGAGGGCCAACACAGTGGGGAACCGGGGGGTTTTAGAGGACCCCCACCAATGGGGCCCAGGGGGTAGTGGGACCTCACAGCTGGGGGAAGGGGGGGGTTTAGAGGAGCCCCAAAACAAAACCCCCCCGCATTCCTCTACGCTTTTCCTCCTTTTCTGCCAAAACAAATCCCTTCCCTCCTCTTAATGCCTTTCCTTTGCATGTGCAAAACTGGGCAGGACAGAACTTCCTGCCAGTAAACAAACACCCCCGTAGAAGTAAAAGCCCCTTTTTAAAACGTAGACTTGCCCAAAAGTAACCAAGGACGTAATCTTAGATTTTTGGTCCCCACATTTTCAACTATGATTTCTAGTGAAAACCCTTTAAGTACGTGGGGGGCTAAGATAAAAAGTTAAAAAAAATTTATATTTTAAAAAGCTTTAAAAACACCCATTACCATTTTACAGATATAAAAATGAAAAAGTTGGGGGGGGGGGGGGGGGGGTGGTTGTCATGTGCCAGAAATCCAGAGTTAAGGAATCGATAAATCACAAAAAGCACAGGTGAAATGGCACCCAGAAGATCCAAAAAGGCTGCTAGGTGCCCCCAAACCCTTTTACAAACCCTTTTTTTAAAACAAGGAGGGAATTCCCCCTTTCCCTCTTTTGTGTGGACCCCCAACACCGGCCCCAAAACAAAAACCCCTAAACCCCAAACCCCCAAATTGGGGGGGCCGAGGGCCCAAAGGGTTTTCCCGGCACACGGCAGCACCGGCTAGTTGGGGGGCCCCCCAAGTCAATTCCCCCTCTTCCGGGGACCCTCACCAGCACCCGGGAAAGCCATTATGCCTCCTGATGGGGGTTATCGGGGGAGGGGCCAGTGCAAGGCCCCGGTTTTTTCTAAAAAACCGCCCCCCCCCCCCCCCCCCCCCCCCCCCCAACACCCGCCCCCCCCCCCCCCCCCCCCCCCCCCCCCCGCCATTTTAGACGACACAGGAGGTGCAGGGTCTTCAGTGGATGGGGCTTTTTTTCCACGACCCAAAAGGTGCGAGGGTGGAGTGAATTTGGGACCCCCCCGGGGGTTATCCGTGACACCCAACCAGAGTGGCCCACTAGGTAGCCAAACCGAGGGGGGGAATTTTTTGATGGGAAACGAAGAAATTGGAGCACGCATGGATCATCAACAAATGGGTCAGAAACCCCCACCCCCTGACCATCCAGTAAAAGAGGGAACTGCTTCGCCCACAATCTTTGTTCCGCCTTTTTAAAGCGTGAAACATGTACCCCCCCAAATGCCCCACAATCGGCGGGGGGAAAAAGACAGGTGCCCTAAGCCCCTCCCATCATCAAGCAGTGACGCGTCTCAAAGCTCCTACAAGACCCCAGACAATGGGGCAAGAGTAACCACCGCTCATAATTCCTCACCCCTTTTCTCAGGGATAAAATGGGCCCCCAACAGGGCCCCATAGAATTTTCCCCGTGTGGCTGCAATGCTGTAAGCCCACAGTAGCCCACGTGGAGGGACTCTAACATTCAATGCAGCCTTGTCCACTGGAATCCGGGAACGGGTCGACTCTTTACCTCCCCCAACAGGGGAATCACAAAGCACTTTTTCCCCCAAAAAATAACCCCCCCAGTGCAAATTGGGGGTCACTCCCCATTCCTTGCATGGGTAAGCCCTGAATCCCCGCAGTAGATCTTCACACCCAGTTCCATAGCCAATCTCTCACAACGCCAGCAGTCTCTGGGGGGATTGTGGCCTTTCCCCCCCCCAAAGGGAAATTTAAGCTTTCATGGCCCATCCCGAATTGCAGGTGTTGCTTTCACTTCTCCCATCTAAAAGCAACATGCAGCAATTGTGCTGAGACCTTCAGCAAGCATGGCGTCAAGACCTTCACCCAGTACAGACTGCATTTACAGGTCTTCAAGAGAAGATCCAGTAACTTGAAAAAGTTGCCAATTTACAAGCCTCGATTCCCCCAAGGAAAACCAAAATTTAAATGGAAACTGGACGATTAAAAAACGAAAAGGGTTTACAAAATCGGTTGCGGTACCCAAAAAAAATTTTTGCAACCCGGGGTATCTCAATTAAACCAAGATGTTCATTACGTCTGGGGGAAAGGGCCAATGGGCACCCAATAGAAAACGTCGGTCACGAGCTCTTCATCTGAAAACCCGGATCCCCCTTTTCCCAAGAAAAGTTTTTGTGGAAACACCTTTAAACCCTTAAAAAAAGGGTCTTTAGAAAACTCAACTTATAACCTTGGGTTCGAGGGCTTTCCGAAATTTCGGATGACCTACGGATGCGCGTCACTTAAGCCCCAATCACGGTCTTCAACCCCCTTTGTCTCCTGTGATCCTGTGACCCTTTATTTAAAAACTTGGGGTTGCAAAACTTGAGTTCAATGGACAACGGTGGCTGAAACCCTTCCAATTTCTAAAACCCAATACCTGAGCTGAATGTCGCCCTTTCAAGCCAAAAACCCCCAAAGGGCAGGGCCTAAGATGTGCAAAAGGTGAAAATACCCCCCCGCCCGCCTTGTAAATCTTGCCATGAACTGTGAGATAAATGCTAACCTCTTAATTATTTAGGTTCCCCCCTAGATTTGAAGGTTCGTCATTGCTGAACTTGTCCACTTTTGACATTTAGGCCTGGAAATATATACCTTTCTGGTCGATATTTTGTTATAAAAGTACATCCCCTGTCTTCTCCACCCCTTTCCTGCTAATGAGTTCCTTTCGCATCTACACACTACCCACAAGCAAATTGCCAGTTTAGTTGCTTTCTATCATATACTAGGCAGCGTTAACTCTACTTCTTCCATAATGTTGTTGTATAATTACTCTGCTGCCTGTTGTTAATATATTATTCCTGTAGAGTGACGCCTGAGACACTCGTTTAGTGCTAATAATGTTCATGACTGCTTCGCAGAGTGACCATTTTTGCTCCCCAACATTACTAGTGGCCATTCTTCTATTCTGGTCTGCTGCAGCTTTTAGTCTGTTGAGTTTAGTTATGTTGCCTTGGTTTTTAGGCCTTTTTGGTTATCTTTGTTGTACCTTTCATCCCTATTTCCCTTTCCTTCTACTCGACAGTCGCGGTCAGCACCACCACTAGGTTTACTCCTACGAGCGCATGCACAGGTACTTCGTAATAGGTATTTGGTTATCTTTGTTGTACACTTCTTCCCTATTTCCTTTTCCTTCTACTCGCCAGTCACGGTCAGCACCACCACTCCTGCGAGCGCATGCACAGGTCATTCGTAATAGGTATTTCCCTGCCTGGTACCACAGCAGTAACCACTAAAAAAAGACTAAGGGAGTTGCCATATTCATTCACAAATCGCTCCCTATACAAGTACTGGATGTCTTCATGGATGGGGACGCGAGAGCTATATTTCTGAAATGCAACATACAGGGACTCATTTATAACATAGCTAAACTCTATATACCCAATGTCAACCAAATATCTTTTCTCTACAAGGTGCTAGATGAATTAACTTTACCTTAGCTATCCATCCCTCACTAGACACCTCGACAGGCCTCTCCTCTGTTCCCTACCGTATAACAAACAAGCTCAAGCGCCTATTACACAACATGCAACTATCTAATGTGTGGCGGTTGATGCAACCCACAGAGAAAGATCATACCTTCTTCTCCCACCCGCACCAATCCTACAGTCGCATAGACTATATCTTTATACAGCACTCTCTTCTCTCAAGTGCGATTGATACCAAGATAGAAAATATGCTCCACTCTGACCATGCTCTGGTGCACTGTGATCTGACTTTGCCTAACTTCCAGCGCTCCCCATTTGCCTCGAGACTGAACAAATCTGTTCTGCAGGACGCCCTTTGTTACAATCTAGCCTACGAGATTTTCTGGATGTTCATTTTGAGGACCCCACGTCTCCCCACAGACCCAGAGGGAAATGATAAAATGTGTCCTGCGGGGAATACTGATTAAAAGTGGGGCGCGATTAAAAAGGGAATCTGCCGACAAACTTCAGTCATTGCTGATAAAGCTCAGTTTGGCTGAGTCATCTCATAAAGCTACTGGCTCTGAATCTGATCTCAGAGACATAATGCAGCTGAGACATGACATTCTCCGCCTTATGGAGTATACACACAAGCAATATCGTCAGATTTGTGCGGCCGGATTCTATGAGTGGAGTAATAAACCGGGAAAATACCTGGCCCGAGAGAGAAAAGAGAGCCTCTCTGTTTATTCCTCAGATCAAAACTTCAGATGGGCTGACTACTCACTTGAGGGAGGACATTCTGACTGCCTTTCATGGTTATTACTCAAACCTTTATAATCTCCCAGCGCCATCCACGAAAGTAATTCAGCCCATGACCGTATGTCCCTTCAAGACTACCTTCTTAAAACATCCCTCCCCGCTTTTCCCCCGGTAGACTATAGCCTCCCTAAAGGAACCATTTACTCAGGCAGAACTCAACCTGGCTATTACGTCCCTTCCCGTAGGCAAAAGTCCAGGACCAGACGGCTACACTGCCAAGATTTACAAGGACTTACGGGAGGACCTTTCTGCCCCGTTCCTACATACCTTCAACTCGGTTTCCACTGACTCCCCCTTTGACCCAGCATTCCTTAAGGCCCATATCACCGTCATTCGCAAAAAAGAAAAGGATCCAACCCTATGCCAGTTATTGGCCAATCTCTCTAATCAGTACAGATGTCAATCTGTTTGCCAAGCTGATTGCCCTGCGATTGAATCCATTGTTGGGAAATTTAATACACCTTGACCCAGTAGGTTTGGTCCTTCTGAGGGAAGCGAGGGATAACACCTTGTAAACTTTCACTCTAGTGAATTATGTACATCACTCAAAAACTCCCTATATGTTGCTTTCACTAGACACGGAGAATGCCTTCAACTGCGTGGACTGGTCTTTCCTCTCGGGTGTCCTTTCTGCTCTAGGCATAGGGCCAAAACTTTTATCTAAAATACTTGCTCTAAATCGTTCCCCACAGGCACAGATTTGAATCAATGGATGCCTTTCCGCCCCCTTTACTATTCACAATGGTACCAGGCAGGGATGCTCTTTATCCCCACTGCTGTATGCACTGGTGATGGAGCACCTACTGCAAGATGTACGGGCAGAAGCTTCTATACATGGTATCAAAATTGGCAGTAGTCACGTCAAGTGCTCCATGTTTGTGGACGATCTTCTCCTGTATGTCACTGAGCCACTCGTTTCTCTGCCCTTGGTGCTTAGGGTTCTCTATAGTTTCAAAACCTACAGCAACCATAAAATCAACATGTCTAAAAGTGTGGTTTTGAACCTCACCCTACCACCTGAGGTGGTTTCCCAGCTGAGGAACCATTACTCCTACTCCTGGGCTGCCACTTCTATCAATTACTTGGGTGTTCACATCCCCTCAGACATCAAGAGAACTTACAAACTTAACATTTCCCCCATGTTTCACACGATTTGTGGGGACTTAGCCAAATGGGACAAAAAGGATTTTTCGTGTCTTGGCCGCATCAATATCCTTAAAATTAACATTTTGCCCCGTTTACTTTATCTCTTCCAGGTGATTCCTATACTACTCCCTAAATCTTTTTTCTGCTCCTTGCACAAACACATTATGCAATTTGTCTGGGCGCAAAAACACCCCAGAATCTCTAAATCTATCCTAATGAGACCGAAATCTGAAGCGGGTCTGTCCCTGCCAAACTTCCAGATTTACTACCTAGCTGCCGCGGTGGTCAGAATTTTGGACTGCTTCCACAATGCACATCATAAGATATGGGTCCAAATTGAATCAATTATGTATGATTGCCCAACAACAGCTCTACCCTGATTACCACCGGTGATGTTGCCAAAAAAAGATCTATTCCCCTAACCAAGCAAACCACCACGCTCATCCACAGGTCATACCCCTCTTCTATGCACATCTTTAAGTAAGGAGGTCCACTTATCCCCCTTATGGGTAACCCAGGGATACCTGAGGCCTTGAGAGTAGTGTGTTTCGGCCCTGGGGGAGACAGAGGTTTTACTATAATGATGGATGTATTTGCAGATGATGTTCTCAAATCCTACATTGATTTGGCTGCTAGTTCAGGCAATGCGACCTTCTCTAGATTGCATTACTATCAGCTGCAAAGTGTTTGCTCCGCTTAAAAATCTTTTCTGACTCTGAATAGGGCCCATACTGTTTTCGAGACTTGGTGCCTACTACAAACTCATAGCACACATCTTCTCTCAAAAATTCATGGCCTCCTGATCTCCAACGTAGACCCCCCCAGGTTGGCTTATCAAACAGCATGGGAAAAGGAACTCTCGAGAGACTTGTCTAGTGATGACTGGAGCAAAACGTACACCCTGGTGAAAGTGCAAGAGTTGAACTATAAGATCTTATCTCAGTGGTACAGAGTTCTGTCCCTACTACACGCCTTGTACCCCTCGATTTCCAAAATATGTGGGCGATGTCCAACGGAGGTGGGCACAATGTCACACATCGGGTGGAAATGTCCTTCTCTACAACCCTTCTGGCTTAAAGTTATAGAAGCAATCCATCTGATCAGTGGCAAAAGATTAAACAATGACCCTATACTCCTATTTGCAATTCAACACCCTACCTACTCTTTAAAGGGCCACTTGGTCACCATACTATTGAACGTGGCATGTATGGACATGTTTGACGCTGGTCCATTCAAATAAAGTTTTAAACCTTAGAGATCTGTATCTTTCTGCACTACAGATTCTAAATCTCCAGCACTCATGTCATTGTAAATAGAATAGCTAGGAATAGCAGAGCTGATATGCCAATCACTGCTATAGAACCAACCAAAGCCTGACCAGGAAGTGTGCGCCTGAAGCTGGCTGTGGCTCTGTAAAACTGCGTGGTGAGAAAAGCCCTTTAATGTGTTGTTATAAAATGACCTTTTTATGTTAGATGTAGTTTGGTGATGTTTTCTTAATTTTCCATAGAACTATCTATATTTAAAAAATTATCTTAAAATCCTGCATTTGTCACTAATAATAGTCTAACACTTTCTATTCTGTAGAGATCCCTTCTCAGCAGTCCCCTCATTCTCATCACAGGTAGGATTACAATAAAATATGACAGCAATGTATTGGTAGCACAGCTTTTCACCTTAGCAATAGGTAGTGGTCAGGACTCCTCCTCTCCACATCTATATGGCATGACTTTTTCTCCAGTCACAGAGCATGCCCACCACACTCTCCCACAGAACTCAGTGAGCCAGCTCCTGTTCAATGGCTTCTATGCTCATGTAGCTACTGTAACGCATCTCTCTGGTGTTAAAAGTAGCTCAAGCAAAATGTCTGCCCCCACAATCATATACAGAAAACAAAACAATCGGATAATAAAAGAAAAAGATAAGTAAAAATAATATGTATAGGCATATGATTTTAGTGATTAAAAAAAAATATTGGTAATACATACCCTTTAAAGGGGTTGTCTTACTACATCGATTCATCTTACCTCAGTCCTGGTTTCTCTGTATCCTTTTTGAAATCAGGGGCGTGTTTACTGGCTTCTACTGTCTACTACCAGCCTGTAGTGTATAGCAGCTGAGGACACCAGTTCTGTACCTATAGCGACCAGCGCTGGCAGCCTACCAGGAGAGATTGAACAGGTCTGTAGCCATAGCAACCTGAGGAGCTGATGCCACCCACACAAGAGGGGATATCTCGGAATAAGTAGGATACTGTTAATGGACATACATTGCAAAGTGACTTGTTTTTACAAGATCTTTAAAATAAAAATAAATCCTTGTAGTGAGACAACCCCTTTAAGCATAATAGCTTTTCCTTGATCTTTCCTACATCTATAGCTATGTCTACACAGCACAGAAAAACATCAATTTTTCCAGCCTTTTTTGCTTAATAAAAATGCTGAAAAAACGTTTGTAAAGCTGTTCCATAGACTTCTAAAGTAAAAACTTCCTGTTCTCTCCACAGAGCGTCTTTTTTCGTCTTGTTTTTGCTGCTGGTTGTTTGTTGATACATGCTGCAAAAAACGTCGGAGCAGGGCAGAAAATTTACTATGTAAAGCGCCGAACGTTTTTTGCCACATTTTTTTGGCGCGTTTTGTGCAGAAATACATAACAAATCTGTTGCTGTGCATCTCTGCAAAAAAACGCTCCAAAAAACGTACAAAAAAGCCACAAAAATTAGCAAATAATTGCCAAACAGCCGTTTTTTTCAGCAGCTTTTGACAGGCAGTGGACAAAAAACTCCGTTTTATGAACGTTTTTACGATTTTTAGGTTTTGGGCAGCAGAAAAACCTCCTGTCATCAGCTCCTCACTGGGGTGGGTGGTGTTAGTCATGTGGGGATGAGTTCTCCAAGATGATCCACATCTCTAAGAGCATAGCACTTTGCTGCTTTGATAGTAATGTAAATGTTTTTCTTTATGTCATATAATTTTTTTTTAAGAGACAGATCTGTTTAGAACTTCCAGTAGTGGCCCATTTTCCTTTTGTCTTGCTTTTTTTCTGTCTTCAAAGAGCCATACATTTTTTATTTTTCAGATGCTTGTTTTTACCATACCAAAAAATGTGCTGGGAATTTTGAAAAATAACGCAATTGCGCGACTTTTTTAAGGTTTTGTTTTCACCGTGTTCACCCTGAGGTATAAGTGACATATTTTTCTTATTCTGTAGATCGATACAATTTCAGTGATACTAAACTTATATAGTTTTCACTATGTTTCTCTACTTTTCTAAAAATATAAACCATTTTTATTTTTTTATTTGATTTACATCACCATTTTCTGAGACCAATACCTTTTCCATTTTTTTACCCTCGGACCTATGTAATTTTTTTGTGGGGTGAGGTCTAATTTTTAGTGTTACAAATTTGAATTATGTGCAATTTTGTTACTGTTTTTTTACTCCATTTTTTTCGGGAGGTGAGATGACCAAAAAAAAACCCCCACAATTCTGACATTGGGTATTTTATTTTTTTATGACACTCATTGTGCAGGATAAATAGCAGGATATCCTGTTAGATCAGACTTTAAGCCACTTTATAACCAGTTTGGCAGTATGCTTTCGGTCATTGTCCATTTGGAAGACCTATTTCCGCTGAAGTTTTAACTTCCTGGCTTATATCTTGATATGTTGCTTCAGTATAGCCACATAATCTTCTTTCCTCATGATGCCATCGATTTTGGGAAGTCCACCAGTCCCTCCTGCAGTAAAACAACCTCACAACATGATGCTGTCACCCCTGTGTTTCACAGTTGGGATGGTGTTCTTAGACTTCTAAGCTTCGCTCTTTTTTCTCCAAACATAACAATGGTCATTATGGCCAAACAGTTCAATTTTAGCTTTGTCACAATCTTACCAGCTTCCGCCAGTATCTTCACAGGGTCTTTTGCTTTTGTTCTTGGGTTGATATGCACATGTCGGACCAAAGCACGTTCATCTCTGAGACACAAAACCCGTCTCCTTCTTGAGCGGTATGATGGTTGGACATTACCATCTTGTTTGTATTTGTGTATAATTGTTTGTACAGATGAACGAAGCACCTTCAAGCATCTGGAAATTGTACCCAAGGATGATCCAGACTTGTCAAGTCCACAATTCTCTTCCTGATATCTTGGCTGATTTCTTTAGACTGTCCCATGATGTTACACACAGAGGCAGAGTTTTTTTTTGGTGTGCACTAAAATACATCCACAGGTGTGTCTCTAATTAACTCAGATGTTGCCAATAAACCTATCAGAGACTTTCAAAGACATGACAACATCATATGTACTGTCCTTAATTGTTTAAAGGCATAGTAGCCCTAGTGTATGTAAACTTTTGACTTTACAGAAAGTAAAAAATTCTCTCTCTCATTATTCTGGCATTCGGCAAATATAAATAATTTTGGTTCCTAATTAACTTAAAATGGGTAAGGTGTATTCTGATTTCATGTCAGATAGTGAGAAAAACATGCATATGTGTCTTTTTACATAGTGTATGTAAATGTTTGGTTTCAACTGTGTTATATTGTGGTCACTATTTCCCAGGTGCTCCCCAACTTGAACCTCTGTTACTCTGTCAGGTCTGTTACTTTGTCAGATCTGTTAGTCAATATTAAGTCCAAAAACTGATTTTTTTTCTATAGCTGGCTCCTGCACCAGTTGGGAAAGGTTACCATCTTTAGTTATGGACAAAACCCATTCCATTTATGAGAGCCACAGGTTTTAGTTTCCCAATTTATATCTGGGTAGTTGAAGTCAACCATAATAACAACCTCATTATGATTAGCCGCCTCATCTATTTGCCTGAGGAGTACATCTTCCATGAGTTCTGTTATATTTGGCGGCCTATAGTAGACCCCTAATAGAATTTTATTATTATTATTACCCCAATGTATAGCTAGCCATAATGACTCAACATATTCATTTCCTGTATCTATATCTTCCTGTAATGTTGGCTTCAGACAGGATTTTATATAAAGACCTCTCCCCTTTCGATTTTTACGATCTCTTCTCAATAGACTGTACCCCTTAACTGCCCAGTCATAGGTCTCATCCAGCCATGCCTCAGGTATCCTCACTATGTCATTTTTTTTCATTTTTTAATACTTTTTTAAAAAATTTTTTGTATATTTAAAAAAAAAAACTTTTTTTGCAGTAAATTTTATCCTCCCCTCTCCCCATGCCCATATAAGGCTTTAACAAGCAATCACTTGATCACTTGTTGCACATACTGTAATATTACTGTAGTTCTACACAAGGCAATTCATTAATCATTACACCCTGTCTATGGTAAAGTGTAATTAGGGCCTTCATTAGGATCCTGTCATGGCAAATGAATAGAACCCCAATTAGGTTCCGGAAGGAGGCGTTGCAGTGAAATGTTTAGATGCCGCTGGTGTTTGACCGTGGCAACTAATTAGCTAAATGACCGGGATTAAAGTTCTCTCCAGTCCCGGTCGCTGATGGCAGTTGCCAACTATAATTAACAGCTGGCACCCATCCCCTATGGAGTGAGATCAGCACATGAGCCTGCTTCATACACCCTTCACAGCAGACCAATGTAAAATTACATCAGTTTGTGTTAAGGGGTTAATAAACCAACAGATTCTAATGGTGTTAGCACCGTGTCACTACCCATTTTGGATTGCTGTTTGGAATTCTCTGGATCAGGAATTTGGTAAATTTTTTGGTTACACTCCTGTCTTCTGATTTGGTACTGTGTGATCTCATGGATTAACCTTGGCCCGCCTGACATTCCTCTATATCTGTTTTCTGTTGTGTATGTGCCTGTTTGTCATCTGTCTGTTTGCTCTCTGTTTGGCCAGGGTTTGGTCAGGATAAGGTAGGAGTGTGGGGCCGCCCTTTTCAGGACGGTTACTCTGCTTAGGCACGGTAAGTCAGAGAAAGATTAGGGTGTACCTGACAAATGGACTTGGTTTTTGCTTTAACCCCTTAATGACCTTGGATGTATGCATAAGTCCAGGTCGTTTGGGGGTTAATGCCTGTGGACATATGCATATGTCCTGGAGATTGTGCGAACTCTATTACAGCTGACATCCCGCAACTTGGGCCCAACCGGAGATCACTGCGAGGGGGGGGGGGGACCCTAGCGTTCGCAATAACTATGCAAGACACAGAAGGAGCTGTATGCTGCTGTCACCTAACAGACAGCCCGGAAGGTAAAGAATGCCTTCCGGGCTGTCTGTGATTTCACCATGCCTGACAGGGCCCTGTGGGCATGGCCGCGCATGGTGACTGACAGTTGTCATAGAAACCAGTACACAGCAATAAGCTGTGTACTGATTTCTATTACAAAAGTGATTTTCTCTAAAGGGAAAAGTAAAAAAAAGGTGAAAAAGTTAAAATAATTGTAAAAAGTGAAAAAACAGTAAAACACAAAAAATAAAATAAAAATACATACACCGCCCTTTTCCCCTTTACAAACGCCAACCACCCCGAAAAAGATCAAAAATAATTAAAGTACACATTTTTGGCATCACCGCATGCGTAACAACCTTCCCTATAAATATGTCATGTTAATTAACCCACACGGTGAATGGCGTAAAAAAAAATTGTTGGTTCATCCTACAAAAAAAGTCCTTACACAGCTCTTTATATGGAAAAATAAAAAAGTTATGGCCAACAGAAGACAAGAATAAAAGCGCTGGAAAGCAGTACCACTTTCAGCTGCCGGGACCATATTGCTAGAGCGCTAATACTGGATAAAATGCGGGTATTAAGATTTAAAACATTCATTTATTTCTAAAAGAACATTACGCGTTTCGCCAGAATGCAATCTAGCTTCCTCAGATGAGTCGAAAAGAGATTCACTTTACAAGGGACTTATATATCTATTCTTGCATCAAAACGAGGTTAAATGGAGAACAATTAAAAACAAACAATCAATTTACATCAAAGGAGGTTGAATGGAACTACTATGAAAACAATAGTGAGATAAATAAACAATCAATTATATCAGAGCCGAGGTTAAATGAAACTGCTTTATAAACAAGAGTAAAACTATTGTATCAATGCTAGGACTGATGGAATTATTATACTTGCGAAGGGTTAACAATGGAATTGACTACTAATTATATTGGAGTATGGGTGAAAGAAGCGACTATATACTTGAGAATAAAACTTTTGCATCGAAAAGTAGGATAGGTCGCGATCAGACTACTTATAACATAAAAACTATGATTAACTATTTAATGAAATGACTATGAACATTTAAAATGACAATCAAATTTTAATAGAGAGTGTGCTATCGTGAATGACGGTTACAAATAATTGTTGGGGTACTATAAAATATTAAATAAATTTAAAAGGACATAATTATTTTATCTATAGCAATGGACCGAGGTATTTGGCACCTCATCAAATACGTTTCAAATCCGCCTTGGTGTGCTTGACTTAAACTCTCAGAAATGTCTATCTGAATACGTCTGAAATACGTCTACTCAGGGGGACGATTGCATGAATGGGGAGAGTAACTGTCACGAACCCTCAGCTGTCACAAGAACACATTCACAAAAATAGCAAACAGTTTTGGCAGTATATGTTTATAGAATAGATTCATACACCTCATTTAAGCCGTGGGGTCTTAGTGTGTGTAATCTATACATCCAGTATATCTCTCTAACGCCAAGTGTTCTGGCTCTGTCGGGCACCTCAGGATGTATTTGCTCTATCGGTTGAATTTTGAAGTCTGGTTCATGGCTATTGTGGATTTTATCGAGATGTCTCGGTAGGCTATAAAGTAAACGACCATGTCTAACATTGTACCTATGGTTAACGAGCCTTCGGGACAATCTGAAGGCCATCAGAAGACAGCGATGAATAAATACTGTTTTACACAATAAAAACACTTCTTTTTTATAGATCTTCAACATAAAAAACTGTATAAATTGGGTATCGCAGTAATCGTATCGACCCACAGAATAAAACTAACTTGTCACATGAACTGCACGGTGAGCGCTGTTACAAAAAAAAAAAACACTACTAGGATTGCAGTATTTTCTTCACCTGCCTTCCAAAAAATGGATTAAAAAAGTCTTGTCCCCCCAAAAATGATACCAATAAAAACATCGAATCATTCAGCAAAAAACAAGCCCCTACTCATCTCCATACACAGAAGATAAAAAAGTTATGGCTCTCAGACTGCTGATATGCAAAAAATGTGTTTTTATGTTTGAATAAAAGTGTTTTTATTGTGTAAAAGCAGTAAAACATTAAAAAAAATTACAAATTGGGTATCACTGTAATTGTATCGACCTGCTGAGTAAAACTAGCATGTCATTTATACCGCACGGTGACGGCTATAAAAAATAGAAATAAAAAAAACTACCAAGATTGCTGTATTTTGTTCAAAATGCTTCACAAAAACCTTAATAAAAAGTGATCAAGGAGCCATATGAATCCCATAATGATACAAATAAAAACGTAAACTGATCCTGCAAAAAACAAGCCCCTAAACAGCTCCATGTACAGCAAAATGATAAAGTTATGGCTCTCAGACTATGACGACATAAAAGCGCAGTTTTTTATTAACACATTTCTATTGTATAAAAGTAGTAGAACAAAATAAATTATATCCAATTTATCCCTAGATGAGATCCATGAGGGGTGTTGAATCCAAAATGGGGCGACTTCTGGAAGGTTTCACCTGTTCTGGTACTTTTGGGGCTTTGTAACTGCGACATGGCCCCAACAAAATCTGCGTTCCAAAAGCCAAATAGCGCTCCCTTCCTTATACGCCCTGCCATGCGCCCAAACAGCAGTTTACACCCACATATAGCCCACCTGAGGCTAGCCCCGCCCACCTCAACTGATAAACCTATTACTTTGAATAGGTAGAAACTTGTGAATAACTGTCAGTGGGCATGGCTAGCCTTTGGTGGGTGGAGCTAACACCTGCTCATGAATAAGATTTGAGGGGTAAATGCTCTAAAACTACAGCATCTTACAGAATAAGGGACACAGTGCTGGGAACAGCAGGTCTGACACTAGCTTGTGCTGTCCTCAGCCAGGGGGGGATAATCTATGTGACAGGTCCTCTTTAAGGGGTTAAGTTTGCATGCTTTATACTTGATCTTCACAAATGCTGACATTTAATCTCTTATCTCTATTTATATTATTTATAGTGTTACTTATTTCCTTATCATCGGTGTTGAAATCTGAAGGTTCCTTCTACATGAGAGGCTGCTTTGCACATAGAGCGGTGCTTGTAAAGTTTTTGAACCCTTCAGAATTTTCTGTATTCCTGCATCATCCTGAACTAAAGCTACATCAGTTGTTACTCAAGTGCAATAAAAAAAGAAAAGCATGAGCTTGTTTCCAAGAAAGGAAATTAAAGTAAGAGGCTGAATTTCAGGTCACAGTTGACTCATCTGAACAGACAATGAACTTCTAACTCGGGTTTCAGGCCACGTAACTGTTGATATAGTATATGATCATTATCACATGCAAAGTAATCTGCTCATGTTTAGAAAAAAAACAAAAACAAAAAACGTACTGAGTTCAAGTAGTAAAAATCTGTAGTAAATCCACATATATTTCCCAGATACTAGGATTATTATTCTCCCACTCAAGTAGATAAAACCCTTTCATAAAGGGGTTGTCTCACTACAAGCATTGCTTTTTATGTTAATGATCTTGCAAAAACAAGTCACTTTGCATTGTGTGTCCATTAACAGTGCAAACAATACAAGATCAGTAGCACTCTAGAAACACTAAAAAACAGTCATAGAGGACATAGGAATTTTTGGAACAGCATTTCTGCTAATATGAAATATATGAAAAAATTTGAGGTTCTTAGTGTACATTTCCATTAACAGTGTCCTACCTATTCCTAGATATCCTCTCTTGTAAGGGCTGCATCAGCTCCCCAGGTCGCTATAGCTACAGACCTGTTCAATCTCTAAGGATAGGCTGCCAGCACTGGTCGCTATAGCTACAGACCTGGCTTCTCCTGCAGCCTAGCAGAAGCCAGTAAACACGCCCCTGAATTCAAAATGAAACCAAGAAAACAGGACTGAGGTAAGAGGAATCAATGTAGTGAGAGAAACCCTTTAAGTCTGAGAACAGGACCTTTAAGGGTACATACATACGATGAGTAAAATTTACTTGTCAGATTCTGCCATTGAAAACTGTATCGAACGACGAGGCTTTCAACATTTATTTATATGGTATTGAATGTGGATTTAGGGTTACTTTCTTGTCAAAAACCACATACAATTGTTTGGGGCGCATTTTACACGAGGTTTTTAGCCATCCCCATTGACATCAATAGTAAATTTCCATGCATTTTCCGGCCAAAGAATGAACATGTTCTGAGTTTTTTGTGGCGAAAAACCAACCGCCAAAAATACGTGTTATTGAATTACATTGCATAATTTCTATTAATGTCAAATGGGATGAATTATTTTCGGTTTTAGACGAGTATTTGTAGCTGGATTGTGCGTGGATTTCGGCTTGAAATATGCGTCCTGTGGACATAGCTTAAAGGGGATGTATCGCTTCCTTACTTCCGCTGATTCACACTGCTCTTAGCTTCTCAACTTTGTGAATGCAGGGGCATTTCTTCCCCTCCCAGCTGGATGACATTATCCCCCCTTCACTGCTGGCCTGAGACTCCCCCACCCCCTCCCTTCTGAGTCCACATATCACTGTGTCTCTCTCTATGCAGTCTTATTTTAGAAGAGCTGTATACATACCACAGGCTGCATTCAATCTAATCTGAGCACTGATCTCTCACAGCTGGAGATGTATTACAGCTTTCTAAGAACGGCACAGATCTGCGTGTATGCAGGAGAGTTAGGCACAGGGACAAAACTGTCATGTTTTCTCATTGTACAATCTGCTGCAGTCTGTTTCTGCTAGGTGTGGAGACAGAAAATGCTACGGCCCCTAACTCTGAGTCAGAGACACAGCTCCGTGAATCGACCCAGGGGCTGCACAGAATGTAAATGAGCTCTCAGCTAGTGACTTGCAAGGAGGAGGGATCAGGAGGGATTCGACCCACACTGGATATCAGTGTAAATAAAAACACAAGATAAGAGACACTGTGAGAACAAGGCAGCTTTGCTAATGACATCCAATTGCAAAGTTGCTTGTTTTCACTGTCCCCTTATTCTAAAGACCATTTAATGAAACGATAACACCCCTTTAAGGATACAATTAGACAATGGCTTCAGCAGAAATCAGCAGCGTGTCCTCATCAGAAATTCTGCATTTTTAAACACGGGATTCAGACGAGGATACAACGCTAATTTTCTGAGGCAGATTTTCTGCCACATATTTACTACCATGGGAGGCGCAGAAAACGCCTCAAAGAATTGACCTGTCAATTCTTTGTTGTGCTGAAAATGTTCAACACAGAGGAAAATCTGATTTTCCATAGGGAATAATGCAAGTTGAAATGTAGTTGGATTGAACGCTGATTCTGGGGCAGTTTCAGACTATTAGTCACCCAGGGAATATCCTAGCTCTTGACTTCATCCAAAGTTTGTACCATTGTGGTGACATTTGATGGCTATGTAGACCAAACACGCTATGTGACCTGCTTTCCCTGATGAATCCTTTCAAATAGAACCATCTTTTTATCATTGGGAGAGGGAAATGCGTAGGGACTTTTGGTATGAGTACCTGTTTGAGCACACTTGTATGTGGTCAACTCTGTGTATAAAGTTGCATACAGTAGGAGTGGATATCTAGGCCCTTACATGTTATGAAGATTGCAGGGTCTCCATAGGGCCGGATTTAGGTTGTGTGGAGGCCTCTCTTGTCGGGGCAATGACCCCGTCTCCACTTAGGTCATAGGAGAGTAGCTTGGGAGTTAGGGTGAAAGTCATATGTTTTTCTTTTTGTTCTTTCTGCCATCTTTTTTTGTGGAGCTGGGACTCCAGTGGAATTGAAAGCTGTTGGCGAATTTAAGGACCCTTATGCTGTGGGACTTCTTTGAGGAAAGCATCTATAAATTATAAGTGTCTTTCTATATAAACACTTTCTTTCTCAATTGTGATTGACTCATTGTGTTATATACTCATCCTACTCCACAGGCTTTCTTTGTGACATGTGGGTCCTTTATGTCCATTTGGGTTAATTTTGGGGATATCTTAAAGACTATTTAATTAAAGGTTATATATTAGCTGTTGTTTTTGTAAAATACTGTGATTAACTGAATCTGCCCTAGAATCATCATTCAAATCCATTGTGTGAACATAACTTTAGGGATTGTCGCATTCTCCCCCCCCCTCCAAAAAATATAGCAGCCATTTGTATAGAATTAACAATTAAGGGGGTAGTCCCCTGAAATGCGTAAGCTCTGTATCATCTTTTCTTGTGCTCTTATGCCATGCGTTTTTTATATTTTTTAATACATTTTTAATACATGTTATTTGCCTTACGGATAGCTGGATTGAACTTTGCTTCTAAATGTGTTTGCCTCGTCCGCCTGGAGGGTCCGTGCAGTCCGGATTTGAGTGGTGAGCTGACTTTTTTCTATTTTATAGAATTAAGAACGCCTGCACTCACCTCTTTTTTTCTTCTTTCACTGCAGCTGCTGATTGGTGGTGATATATTTGAGTGGCAACCGGCCGCAACAGCCAAGCAGCAACTGCAGCAGTGGCGTACCCGTCCGTAAGAAAAAAAAAAAAAAAAGACAGACGACTGGTGAGGGCGCTGGTACAAAGGTGAGATTAACTTTTTCATGTTCAAAGGGATCAACTATGCTAATTAAATAATATAAAAGGAGATGAAAATCCCTTTATGTCACCGCTGACCCAGCATGGAAGCTCTGGAGGTCTTTCCGGTTTTGGTTTACAAGTAATTGCCACGTGTCCAGCCAATCAGTGGTCTCAACAGTCATGTGCAGTTTCATTGACATCACTATTCTCATTACAGGGCTGTGATGTGACCACAGAGGTCACTCTTTGGCTACAGATGTCATGTGCTGTCCTCTTGACCTCCGAAGCTTCAAGGCTGGATCGTTGCAGGACAAAAAAGTTTTTCTCTTATTTATTTATTTTCTATAAATGACTGCTATTTTTAAATATTTTATGGGGAATCAGATAAAAACCCTTTCAAGTATATGTTCATCTCTGGAATTAATTTTTCACTTCTAGCCATAATCTACACATGAACAGGTAGTCATCAAACAACTCTGCAATGACGTTCCAGAACATCCTGGCAGAGTTTGCAGCAGCAAGGAGAAGCGCTGTTGCTGACAGCCAAGCTCTTCAAGTAGAATGCAGGAGTTTATTACTCAACCAGCTCCATGCACCCAGCTTAGAAATAAACCTTCGGGCTTCCTGATTCCTGACACTGGCAGTCATATGATCACTGTGGCTGAGTAACTGGACAAGCTGCTGAGTCTTGATAGACCTGGATCACCAGTGCAGTTAGTACTCGGGACTGCAGTCTTCCTTTAACTGGGGTTAATATACTAGCTACAGGGGAAATCGGTAACAAAAACTAAAAATATCTCTTTCTGACCTTGTGGGGGGCACAATATATAAAATAATTGAATGAATAACTAAACAAACAAAATCAAAAAATAAAAAATATTGACAACTCAAACCATAACCTTTAGCCCTGCCCTCAAGGACCTAAAACAACCTAAAAATATACAGTATATAACTTGTGTAAAAATGACTGTGAGAAACACGGAAACAATATTAATATCTAATTTCAGTGGCACTTGATGCTATTCAAAAAATCAAAATACAAATTTATTTTTTATTTTTACCTTCTTCCCTGGTTTCAAAAGAAAAAACAATTCTAATGTAAAAATTATAGTAAAGAAATAAAGCCTTATTTATCCTGGGAATAAAAGCAAAAAAATATTTGAGTCACTAAGTATAAGGGTACGCTCACACGGCATACTGCAGCACTCGCAGGTGCGTGCCGCAATACACCTTCATTAGCGTTGTTGCAAGCACGTGCTTTCAAAGCGAGACAGCTTATTGCCTCGTATACTTTCTATATACTTCTGAGAAATTAAATGACAGTGATTTTACGCAGCACTCAATGATTTTATTGTAATTGTGGGGCGTACTTCAGTGCAATTACGCGCTGAAGTATGACTTGCAATTACGCCGTGTGAACATACCCTAACAAAGGCTTCAGGCTTTTAAACCTGCATTTGCTGAAAAAGAAAGAACTGAAAATATGCCTGAAGAAACGGGGGTAAAAGGAAGTGGTTAACTTTTTCTAGATATATAGCTGAGGCTGCAGCCCTGGCACATAAGCACTACGGTATTATAGCACCAAGCTGCATTCACAGTTCTGCTGGCTGTAAAAGTTGAAGTGTCTTAGGCTATGTTCATACGGTGTATTTGCAGGGCGTAATTTCGCCGTGTGACCGGGGGCGGGAGCGGGGGACTGAGCAGGGGGCCGGCACTTCGCCGGCCCATAGACAATCACTGCTAGCGGCGCATATACGCCGCTAGTAATTCACATGTCAATTATCTCACCGCCCGGCGGCTCCGCCGAGCAGGGAGAGGAGACGTAATCCATAGTTCTCTATGAGAACTGTGAATTACCGTAATGAATGGGCCGTTTTTGCCCCTTAATTGGCGCACTTCAGGGCGTAATTACGGACCGAAATACGGCCCATTATAAGCCGTGTGAACATGGCCTTAGAAGGCTGTTCTGACTCAACATTTGCACAAAGCTTGGTGCTGTGTTCTTTATACCAGACACTGCACAGTAATAAGGAAGCACAAATGCTTACCTCATAGGATAAGTTATATATTGCTTATCTTTCTCTCTCTAGACCAGGGGTGGGCAATTAATTTTCCCATCGGGCCGCATGAAAAAGTGCGATGCTTTTGGAGGGCCGGACTAATAAAAACATAGGGTGAACGGGGGGAAAAAAATCATTTTTTGGGTGATTATTTTTGTGGAAACTTACTGGGGGATGTATCTATATACCTGCCTTACTCATGGTACACAGTAAGGCAGGTATATACAGCTCCCCTCAGTAAGGTAGGTATGTAGATGTATGTCCCCTCAGTCTGGCAGGTATATACAGCTCCCCTCAGTTAGTCAGGTATATAGATATAGGTACCCGCAGGCAGGTATATAGATAGATACAGCTCCCCTCAGGCAGGAATATAGATAGGTTCAGCTCCCCTCAGCCAGGAATATAGATAGGTTACAGCTCCCCTCAGGCAGGTATAATAGATGGGATATAGCTCCCCTCAGCAGAAAAAATAGATATAGCACCCCTCAGCAGGTATATTTAAGGCTCCCCTCAAGCAGATATTTTAGCTATTTAGGCTCCATCAAGCGGGAATTTTAGATAGTTTTAGCCCCCCTCAGGCGGGTATATTTAAGGCTCCAAACAGGGGTATAAGAATTTAGGCTCCATACGGCGGAATATAGGTTAAAGCTCCACACAGGCAGGTATATAGCTAGTTTCGGGCTCCATTACAGGCAGGTATATAGCTAGTTAGTTCTTCCCACAAGCAGGTAAGGCTTCCCACAGGCAGGTATATAGACAGGCTTTCCACAGGCAGGTATATAGCTGCTTCCCACAGGCAGGTATATAGCTGCTTCCCACAGGCAGGTATATCGATGCTTCCACAGGCAGGTATATAGACAGGGCTTTCCACAGGCAGGCATATAGATAGGGCTTCCCACAGGCAGGTATATAGATAGGGCTTCCCACAGGCTTTGGCATATAGTATTAGGGCATATCTTCCCATAGGCAGGTATATAGATAGGGCTTTCCACAGGCAGGTATATAGATAGGGCTTCCCACAGGCAGGTATATAGATAGGGCTTCCCACAGGCAGGCATATAGATAGGGCTTTCCACAGGCAGGTTTTATAGATAGGGCCCTTCCCCCAGGCAGGTATATAGTTTTATGACCAAAATAACAAACACTTAATACTCACCTTGGCTTACCTGCTTCCCGGCCGAGCGCGCTCATCTCTATCCGAGGAGCTTCCCGGCTGGTGGGCGTGATGTCATGCCGCCAGCGCCGGGACGCTCCTCCGTCAGCTCCTGGGCCCGCACAGTTATTACTCTGTGTGCGCCCAGGAGAGACAGCGGCACGGTGAGTGGAGTTCGCCGTGTCGCTGCCTAATTCAACAGCAATAGTAGCGCTGTGGACGGCCCCCTGCGGCGCCTCTGTCAGCTAATTTGCCCGAGGACCGCGCGGGCCGCATCCGATGAGCTGGTGGGCCGGTTGCGGCCCGGGGGCCGTACTTTGCCCAGGTCTGCCCTAGACCATAGTCCTGATTGCCTGCACCATGTGAAATTTGTTACACAATCTGCAGTGTGTTGTGGTCTTTTAGGGCTGTTTTTGTGAGTAAATTGCAAGTAGTGTTGTGCTTCAGATTTGGGTCAATGTGAAATTTAAACCAAATCTTAGCAATTCAATTCGGGTAGGCGCATGTCAAAGTTTTCCAAAACAATTGCCAAACATTGACCTTAATTCTGTCAATTGGGCTTAGTATTAGGGTCTGGATTTTTAGGGATTTTAAGGGGTTAACTGCCCGGCATCATTCTGGGCAGTGTCGGACTGGGATGCCCAGGGCCCACCATTGTAATTTTATTCTGGTAGCCCAACTGTGGAGCTAATTTTGGGAAGTGAAGTTGATTTTGGGGGCCCACCCTAGAGCTACTCTACAGCCTCTCATACTCTGTCTCTTGCTTTTGGTCGCTCTCTCTCTGCTTTTTTGCCTTTCCCAAGGATGCATATGCAGTTTAAAAGAAACTCCAAGTCCTCCATACTCTGGGGCCCATGTGGGCCAGTCTGATCCTGGTGCTAGGTCTTGAGTCCCTCCAGTCCTCTCATCACTCCTGCCATGTTGTTAATTCCAGGGTGACGTTCATCCCCACTTTTGCTTCCCATGACACAGGGGTAACCTAAGGAAACTGAAAGTGATGTTGGATGGTCAAACCGGAAGTAACACCGTGGCAGGTGCAACTAGCGGCCTTGGATGAAGCTGAAAGGTAAGTTTACATATAAAACACCTTAAAAACCCTTACTTAGGTTTAGAGTTGCAGTTAGTGACAGGGTTAGAGAAAAAATTCGGGTTCAGGACATAGCGAACCAAATTTTTTCACAAGCTCAGTCGTACTAGTGTCCGAACTGTGCCATAATAGTGTCCAAACTGGGCCATATTCGATTAACACTAATCACAAATAACAACTATCGGAATTTTCTAAAACTTTTCATGCAATTTTAAAAGTTCCATGTAAATATGTAGAGACATAAAGAAACAGACAATTTGTATTCTTTACCTGCATATTTAATCCCAAATAGTATAATGGAAATTTAAATAATACTTTGACACATAGTGACACCATTCAGTGCTCAAATATTATCCCCATTCAGTATCCAACTAATGCTATCATATCCATAATGCCCCCATAACACTGCAATGTTTTGACTGCACAATGCTGCCATTAAAAGTAGAATGTTTTAGCTCTCCGGTCTTAGGTTGCTCCTGGGTGATCCTTTCGTCAATGTGGCTATTTTTTCACATCTGCATCGGAGGTTCTGTTTGGAGTCTCTGGAGTATTGGATCCGTTTCATCAGCATTGCCCCAACTTACAAGTCTATATATAATGGGACAGTCAGGTTTCCGTTGCTGTTATTTTTACAAGCAAAAATAGTGCAGCATTCTGCGCAATAATTTCCATATTTTTTTTAGGATCTGTAACAGTGGGTCCAAACAACACCTCTGATGCAGATGTGTACCTGGCCTAGCACCAGCCCTGTGAACCTGGCCTAGCACCAGCCCTGTGGACCTGGCCTAGCACCAGCCCTGTGGACCTGGCCTAGCACCAGCCCCGTGGACCTGGCCTAGCACCAGCCCTGTGAACCTGGCCTAGCACCAGCCCTGTGAACCTGGCCTAGCACCAGCCATGTGTACCTGGCCTAGCACCAGCCCTGTGAACCTGGCCTAGCACCAGCCCTGTGAAACTGGCCTAGCACCAGCCCTGTGAACCTGGCCTAGCACCAGCCCTGTGGACCTGGCCTAGCGCCAGCCCTGTGAACCTGGCCTAGCGCCAGCCATGTGGACCTGGCCTAGCACCAGCCCTGTGAACCTGGCCTAGCACCAGCCCTGTGAACCTGGCCTAGCACCAGCCCTGTGAACCTGGCCTAGCACCAGCCATGTGGACCTGGCCTAGCACCAGCCCTGTGAACCTGGCCTAGCACCAGCCCTGTGAACCTGGCCTAGCACCAGCCCTGTGGACCTGGCCTAGCACCAGCCCTGTGTACCTTGCCTAGCACCAGCCCTGTGGACCTGGCCTAGCACCAGCCCCGTGGACCTGGCCTAGCACCAGCACTGTGAAACTGGCCTAGCTCCAGCCATGTGTACCTGGCCTAGCAGAAGCCCTGTGTACCTGGCCTAGCAGAAGCCCTGTGGACCTGGCCTAGCACCAGCCCTGTGAACCTGCCTAGCACCAGCCCTGTGAACCTGGCCTGGCACCAGCCCTGTGAACCTGGCCTGGCACCAGCCCTGTGAACCTTGCCTGGCACAAGCCATGTGAAACTGGCCTAGCACACGCCCTGTGGACCTTCACCACAAAAACAAAAGTGAATTGAATGTTAGCTCCCATGATTCATTACTACTAGGCTACTAGATTGATTTTAAACATGGATGAATACATTTTGTTAGTGAGTAAGAAGACCGCAATGATAATAAATCACACTTCAGTTTTTCTGAGGGTTGTGGTTACATAAGCTACCTATTTTTTAGACATGCAAAACATAAGAAATCAGACAGATGTTTTTGCACAGTAATTTATTTAGCAAGGAACATTTTTGTGGTTGTTGGACTTAAAATATGTAGAAACCTGTAGACAGCTGCTGACAATGCATTTAGCTCTCATTGTACTTAACTATGAAAAGACAATTACAGGCAGCAATATGTTATTGTGCTTGGATGATCGTCTCATATGTTTACAACATGAAATATAGAGTACAAGATGTGTTCCTGAAGAATGGACTCAAGATTATCCAGCACGGTGCACAATGATGGACCTTTACTTCCAACGTCCACCCACACGTCCTTTTCCAGCTCCTTTTTTGCTAAAGGAAAAAAAGAAATATTATTATCCTGTTTTGAAACGATACGTCTGTGTTATTATAACGGTGTGAAAAGGCAAACATGTCTTTATGAGATTGTCTATAGAAAACTTTGCATTACTCATAAGAGGTCTCTCCATGAGGGCTGACTGGATAGAACTGGTCAGTAATTGGTACAGCTTAGATAAGAAATACAGAAATATGAGTTTTTCACAAAGATTATTAGTCCCTGGGCAGACGCCGCCACAGATTCACACCAAGGGAGAATTTGTGGATTTGTTGGAAATTTTTGGTGCCAGGTCAGCATATGTGGTATAAATCCAAGAAGAATTCAGATGATGTTGCAAGTTTATGCCACAGACGTGACACTGCTATCATACAAATTTCCAGCAGATTCATAATAGAAAGATTAAAGTAGATCTAGACTTAGACAAAGCTGAACACTCTAACTTGGAATAAGTTTTACTTTCCATTTGTTTAGATGGTACCTAAGGCCATTGTTTTGCCTCCATATACCCAACTGTCATAATTGTTTATTTAGGCAAATTTTTGATGTGTCCATATCCACCTTAAAGTGTGTGCCAAACAGCAGAGCATAACATGCAGCTTCTGGGCCCGAAAGGCACAATCTTTGACAGGGCGTTCCACTTACTATGTACCATTTTGAATTATTATAATTGTGTCTTCTGGGGCCAAGGGTCTTTCACCAAATCAGGCACCAGGGCCCAGGCCATAATGCTGATAAAGTTTTTAATTTCCTAAAACATGAAGGGGTATCCCCATCTCAGACATGTATGGCACAGTGATAGGATAAACCATAAAAGTCTGATAGGTGATGGTTCCACCTCTGGGACCTGCACCTATCCTGAGAACAGGAGAGGAGGTCACACTCATTTGGCGCTCTTCATTCTGGTCGGTGGAGTTTAGCTGAGCAGAATCGCTCGGTTGTGCTCGGAACTCCCATAGAACACAAAAGATAGTGCCTAAGTGTGACTATCTAAATGTATATACACAGCTGATCTGTCGTGCTTAATCAGTGTGGCATCCTCGCCTAAAATCCACACCAGTACGCACAGATTTTGGACGTGGATTTGTTGAAGATCTTCAGCCTCCTCTATATTATAATGGAAGGTGAGAATTCAGTGAGAAATCTGCCTCAAGAATTGACATGTTAATTCTTTTTCGGTGTTGAAAATTTTTAGTGCTTTAAAGAAATCAGGGCTGAGGAAAATCAATGGATTTTCCATTAGAAATAATGTGATGTGGATTGCAGTCAGACTGCATGCTGATTCTGAGACAGAGTAAGTGCTGAATCCGCGCCTGCATCAGCGTCCAAATCAGCCGTGTGAACATACTCTCAGGGGCTCATTCTCAAGATATGTGAGAGTCCCAGATGTGGGACCGGCACCTATTAAACATTTATGGCATATCCTAGTGATAGATCATCAGCGCCTGAGATGAGAACATCTTTTAGGCCAGAACTAAACACATGTCAATATCTTACTTTTACATGATATCCATGACCAATTAATGGGGATTCAGCTATAGTGACCCTCAACAATCACTTAAATGGCAGTGCTTCTAGTAATGCGGCAGACCACCCTTGGTTTTGTGAACTCTCTCATATATATATATATATATATATATATATATATATATATAGATATATATAGAGAGTGAGAGAGAAGAGAGAGAGAGAGAGAGAGAGAGAGAGAGAGAGTTCACAAGAACCAAGGTGGTCTGCCGCTTTACTAGAAGCACTGCATATGTGTTAAAATATATTATATATATTATATATATATATATATATTATTTTTTTTTTTTTTTTTTTTTTTTTTTTTACAGACCACGTGGTGGGTCAGGGACCAAATTATTCCAAGAAAATATAGTCAAGAAACAAAATAGCACAGGGCTTTCTTAGAATGCTACTCCTTCATTCCAGTAATCATGAAGCTCACAGTGGTCCCACCTCCACTGACTTGGCATTGGTTCCTTCCTATTGATTTGCCTTTAATGCCTTTAGTGAGATAACCTCTTTAAATGGGAAAGTAATAAGAGGCTGATGTTCTGCTACATATCAAGGTTGAGATTTGAGAGACACATCGAATTCGACCAATGTTCTTGATGCATTGGTCCATCCGTGAGTTGATTCCATTTTGGAGTACAGGAACTGGATCTACTGGCCAGTTTCAAAGGAGCAAAAGTTAACCAGGGTACAACATAAAAAATTAGAAAGCTTAGGAAAATGTTAATCCCAAAATCATGCTGGAGGTTTCTACTTTCACTTCTAACTTCATCTTCATGTCTTTGATGAATAATAAGCTATCATTATAGGTTTGTAAACTCTGCAGTGAAGCTCATACCACATATAATAATATTTAACACATATAAAATCTTTCAGCTGAAACTAAAAGTTTATAGTTTCCTTCCTGGTTATTAAGAGCGAAGACCAATGTTTAATAGAGAAAATCGATAACGTATGTTGGTAATTATAGGGCAGCTCTGCTAGACATAGAGAATCATGAAGAGCATGCTCGTGTTCTCAGTATCCGGTACAATGATTCTCATTTATGGTTACAACCTCGCTGAAACACACAATTTATTAGTCAGGATCTTATCGATATGTTTATTTTCTTATGATATCATCCAGGAAACTCAAAGTGCTGTGTAAACGCCAACAGTTTTGGACCATAAACCTTACCCAATGTCTCAATGAGAAGCAACAGATATAACACATGCCCTGACCCTGTCCTCAGCGGAATAGAAGTTTCTCCATCACATTGCGTGTCTGTACGTTCAAAATACTGCATACATCTTTTCAATTTTTATTGAATCCATGTTTAAAAAATATTCTTTGAAAAAAGGAAAATAATCCAGTTTGTACATGTTAAACACTGATCTATGATCAGGCAAGATCTGCCCGAAACGCGTCAGTGTTTAACATGTACAAACTGGATTATTTTCCTTTTTTCAAAGAATATTTTTTAAACATACGGTAGATAAAACAAGAATTTAAAAAATATATATTTTGGTGCTAGCTCAAACGCTTAAAATACTATACACCTGGGAGCCCTGCAGTAGATTCAAGTTCAGGTGAGCTGGTTCTATTGCAGGTTTGTGTACATTTGTGGCACTGCCTCTATGCATTCAACGTAAAAGGATGCAAATGTGTTATTGCCTCAAACTCAGGAATAGCAAATTTCTCCCCCTTGCTGCAGACTCGATTCAGCTGCCTGCAACCCAATTTACTTTTTATTTCATCCTTTACAGAAGGTGCAGATGCCTGGCAGCCATAAAACTAACTAACTTTATCAGTTTTTACATGTAAAATCTTTGCTTGACACCCATAAAGGGTTGTTCTCACCAATTCTGTTTTATAGAGCTTGCTCTTCACAGCCAGCTTCAGACTCACACATCCTGGTTAAGCTGTGGGTGGTTTTACAGCAGTGATTGACATATCGGCTCTGCTATTCCTAGCTGATCCTTGTAGAGGGACATTAGTGATGGAAGGGTCTAAACAGCAGGGCGCAAGGCTACAGAGCTCTAGATGTTAAAAGTTTGTCAGTAAGAAACATACACAAGTTCCTGTTCTGTGGATAAGACACTTTAGCGTCACCATCCCGACCAGGTCTCTGCAGCCTGTTAGAGCAGAGAGACATGGTTGGTAACATTTGAAGATTGTGTACGCAAAGAGGAGATAATAACTGATCTAACTCTGAAAGGATGCAAAATAAGAACAGCAATGTATTTGGTAAAGTTTTTATTTACCGTTGCATACATGGTTAAGCCCTCACCATCATGTGAGTACGTCAGAATGCCGGTAAGGAGGTCTAGAGCTTAGGCAGCGGGTTCCAGCTGATTATAACAGCTGATAACCACAGATAACAGCAGGGATCAAGGCCAGCTTCGATCCCTGCTGTTTAACCCTTTAGACGCCACAGCGATCGTGGCCACAGCATCTAGATGTATGAGGAACGGTTCGGTGCACTGTTCTTTCCTCCATTCATGGCAGCTGGAATCCTAATGAAGGCTTCCATAGCTGAAATTTTAGTGCTTCTGTGACTTCCTGTCTCAGGCAGGAAGTAATAGAGGCACCCACTTGGTACACCCTTCTGCATTATCTATATAATGCAGAAGGTTGTACAAGCAATTAAGCCCATGAGTGGTTAAGTACCCTAGGGGGACTACAAGTAAAAGTGTACAAAAAAATAAAGCTTTAAGCATTAAAAATAAAATACCAAATATTCAAAGTTTAAAACATCCACCTGTTGCCATTTTGCAAATAAACAAAATAAAAAATGTACACATAAATGGTATCACAACATCCATAAAGGTAAAATCTATTAACATAAAGTATGACATCATTTATCCCATGCACTGAACACTATAGAAGAAAACAAATTCCAACAAATTGGAATAAAAATTGACCAAAAAGCTGCATGAGTCCTGAAGTGGTATCAATAAAAACTATCTTTCAGACTGCAAAAATAAGCTCTCTCTAAGGAAAATGGGAAAAAAAAAAATATTGGTCACAGTAGCTCAGAACTATACTAAACTCCTAAACACATTTTGACACACATACACACACACACACACACTTCATTAACTTATACCTATTTTTTTTATATTATTATATGGCCATATAGAGCTACCCTCCTTTACAATTCCATTTCTGTTAAAAAATGCCCATAAGTGTGAATGTGGCTCCGAAATTCCGCCTTGTTTCAGACCATGTGGTACTACAAATAAGGGCCATATGGTATGAAACGTGCCGCGACCTCAGAACCAGATTCATGTTTATGGGTGTTTCTTTTTTTAACAGAATATATAAATATATAATATATATATATATATATATATATAAATATACATATATATAATATATATATATATATATATATATATATATAATATATATATTATATATATACTATACATATACATATACATATAAGTCTTCCACTGTTTAGTGTGCAGGACTACATGTTTCCTTGTTGACTGTTGACCTTAGCCCTTGTTCACATGCTGAATAGGAGTTGGTGACCTGCACAATTGTTTGCTATTTATCATTTATCTCAGGAGATAAGAACTGCTCTAACTGAAATAAAGCAAAGTCAGAAAAGTCATGTACAGTATCTCACAAAAGTGAGTACACCTCTCACATTTTTGTATATATTGTATTATATCTTCTCATTGGACAACACTAAAGACAAAAGTGAGTATACCCCTAAGTGTAAATGGAAAAATTGTGCCCAATTTGCCATTTTCAGTCCACAGTATCATGTGACTTGTTAGTGTTACAAGGTCTTAGGTGTGAATGGGAAGGAGGTATAACATAGTAACATAGTTTGTAAGGCCGAAAAATACATATGTTCATCAAGTTCAGCCTGTTGTGCTACAGTGTTGATCCAGAGGAAGGCACAATCCCAAATGAGGCATGAGAAAATTGTCATCATTTTAGGGAAAAAGTCCTTTCTGACTCCAATCTGTCAATCATAATAAATCCCTGGATAAACGACCTTTCTCCAGAATCTTAATCACTTTAACTTGTGATATTTTTACTCTCTCTAAATGCATCCAAACCCTTTTTGAACTCTGTTAGTGAATTAACCATGACAAGTTCCTCTTGCAGAGAGTTCCACAGTCTCACTGCTCTTACAGTAAAGAGTAATATTTGGTGTAATCGCTGTTATATACTGGTCTCTGGAAGTTCAACATGGCACCTCATGGCAAAAAACTGTCTGAGGAACTGTAAAAAAATTTTGCATTACATGAAGATGGCCAAGGCTATAAGAAAAGTACCAATACCCTAAAATGGAGCTGCAGCACATTGGTCAATACCATACAGTAGTTTAACAAGACAGGTTCCACTCAGAATAGGCCTCGCCATGGTCAACCAAAGAAGTTGAGTGCACAAGCTCAGTGTTATATCCAGAGATTGTCGATTCAAAATAGATATATTAGTGCTGCTAGCATTGTTGCATAGATTAAAGGGGTGGAGAGTCAGTGCTCAGACCATGCGCTGCACACTGCATCAAATTGGTCTTATGGCTGTTGTGCCAGAAGGAAGTCTTTTCTAAATTTGATACACAAGAAAGCCCAAAAACAGTTTGCTGAACAAGTGACTAGACATGGATTACAGGAACTATGTCCTATGGTCTGATAAGAACAAGATAAACTTATTTGGTTCAGATGGTGTCAAGCATGTGTGGTGGCAACCAGGTGAGAAGTACAAAGACAAGTGTGTCAAGCATTGCTAAAAAAAAATAAGGGTAAAGGTGCTGGACTGGCCAAGCATGTCTCCAGACCTAAACCCTACTGAGCTTCTGTGGTGCTTCCTCCAATGCAAGGTGGGGGAGCGCAAGGTCTCTAACATCCACCAGCTCCGTGATGTCGTCATGGAGGATGGAAGAGGATTCCTGTGACTGCAACCTGTGAAGCTCTATTGACCTCAATGCCCAAGAGAGTTAAGACAGTGCTGGAAAATAATGGTGGCCACATAAAATATTGACACTTTGGGCACAATTTGTTCATTTTCACTTAGGGGTGTACTCACTTTGGTTGCCAGCGGTTAAGACATTTATTGCTGTGTGTTGAGTTATGTTGAAAGCACACAAAATCTACAAACAAATTGTACACTGACTACTTTACATTGTATCAAAGTTTCATATTTTCAGTGTTGTCCCATGAAAAGATATAATACAATATTTACAAAAATGTGAAGGGTGTACTCACTTTTATGAGATAATGAATTTGGTAATAATCTTTCACCTTTGCCTACATGTTTAAAGCTGTGGTGACAAAACCCTTTTAATTACATTTGTGCTTGCCGGACGTAAGACAGAGGGAGGAGGAAGAGGTAACAAGAACGTGGCATGGACCGTGACAATAAGTAGTGTTAGTGCAATGTAGTTGTGTGTATGTTTACCTACTAGTGCACCAATGTTTGGTACCCGGACTGTGATGTGGGCAGATTTATTTTATTTTTTGGGGGGAGATTATTATAAAAAAAAACAAAATATTTTTAAATATTTCATTTTCAATTTTTTTCTGGTTTACGTTCACTAATCTTTCTTTCTCCTGCCTACTGTGTCTGTGCTGGGAGACAAGAAGGCATCCAAGTACAGAAACCAGTCCCTTTGCGATCATGAATGCCTTAACATCTGCCAGGCACTCTACCTGGCCTGGGGTGGTGTGAGGAGTTAGGGTGCATCCACATGGCAGTGTACACATATATTTGTCCTGTTGTGCGGCCGTCCCAATGGCCGCGGGGGGGGGGGGGGGTATGGCTTTTCTCCGCGATGAGCGGAGAAGAGCCCTCCCCCACCCATTGAGAAGCACAACTTCCATCCAGTTTTTCGGACGGAAGATTGTGCTTCTACAATGTTTGCCGCCGACCGCCGCGGCAAAACCGTCCGACGGCAAAACCCGTGCAGTGGGGACTGCTGCACGGGTTTTCCGTAGAGCACCATTGTGCTCAAATTAGGAAGGTTTTTCAGGCGTTCTGAAAAACCACAAACCGGCTGAAAAAACGGCCGAAAACCCATGCAGTGGGGACATGCCCTTAGAGCAGGGGGACATCGAAGTATAATTTTTTCTTCACTACTTGTTGGTGTCAATTTATTTATATTTTTCTTGTGGTTTCAAAGTTGGCATTAGGCCTCTGGGTCTGGGGACTCTTTCTTCATGGTTATCAATTTTTTAAGTAGACGGTTACCATCCATCATGGAGTAGTAATCTAACTGCATAGTGACCCAGTGTCCATTAAAATCTTCCTTTCACAATTTAGTCTTGTTTATAGTTTCTATTATTTAAGCGATGTTTGGGTGAAGACAATGCGTCACTGCTTCTTTAAGTAACATCGAGAAAAGTTGGTAGCAGAGAGTGGGTCCTCTCCCTTTACACACTTTAAGATTCTATTCACAGGTGAGCTCTGTCACAGATGCCCCTGCGATCCTCGTCCCGGGTCGCAGGCACGCTCGTTCCCCTACCTGTCCCACGAGCTACTTACCCGACCACGCTCCTGCTGCAACCTCTGTCCCGCGGCGCGCGCGGCCCCGCTCCGTAGGGCGTGCGCGCTCCGGCAGTGTTAAAATTTAAAGGGCCAGTGCACCAGTAATTGGCTATTGCCGGTCGCGGCCCCTATTTAAGCCTGCCTCTTCCTAGTGACCTCGCCGGATCTTTAGTGCCCTTAGCCTATTGGAAAGCGTTCCTAAACCTTGTTCTGATTACCGTGTACCGAACCATTTGCCTCCGTCCTTCGACCACGAATATTGCCGCCTGCCTTGACCTTCTGCCTGTCCTCGACCTCGAACCATAGCCGCCTGTCCTAACCTTCTGCCTGTCCCCGACTACGAGCCTGCCTGACGATTCTGTACCATGCTACAACTCGGCTGCCTCCGCAAGCAAGTCACGTCAGGGGTAGCGACCTGGTAGACTCCCGCCGCAGCTATTTCATCCCGATTTGCGGCGGGCTCTGGTGAATACCGGGACCTACTTAGATTCCGCTCCCTGGCGTGGCTTACACCACCGCTTGCGGTGGTCCAGTGGATCCACTATCTCCGATCGCGACAAGCTCCTGTTCATGTTGCCACAGAGGGGACCTTACCCACAAGCGTGCTTTCACATAGCGCAGTTTTGGTGCAGATTTAACTGCGCTCCAATTAAACTGCCTTTTTTTTTACCAGCAAGCTTCTTTCAGTTGTCTAAATTGTTCAGAAAGGTGTTTCAAGTAAGAAATCAATTACTGTTTGAAGTCTTGCAGTTTACAAACAAACTGATTGATTACTCACTTTCCAACAGTTTAGATAAGTGAAAGAAGCTTGCTGGTAATAAAGTCAGTTTAATTGGTGTGCAGATAAAACTGCACCAAAACTGTGCTGTGTGAAAGCACCCTAAGTATGGGAAAAAATTTTAGTTACTTTAAATCCAAAAAGAACTGTTTTCAATATTAAACGTGTACCACTTATTGGTCTTTAGCACAAACTTACTTTTATGCTCCACAATCCAATCTGCAATATTTCAATAGACCAGCAAAATACCTTTCCGTCACGTATAGACTTATTAATTGCAATTTTTTTTATTAATTATATCCGTGCATCGAACAAAATTTAAAAGTACTCCATACACATATTCAGCATAATATTTGCTAAAAAGCATAGAAAATAAGAGGTATACATATACTGATGTTGTTAGCAAACAATCTTCGGTTTATCCCTTTTGGGTAGTGAAGAACAGCTTGGACAATCAGACCATGCTGCACACCTGTGCAACGTTTCAGAGTTGGAAACAGCCCCCTTCATCACCTATCTTATATACATATGGAGCAATCACTTAGAAACGGAGTATATAAATATTTTTTATAAAAATACTTTAAAATTAAGGTCCTCATTCAGACCTTTTGGTGTTTTTGATTTGAGTGTAACTATCCAATATAACCAAAACAACAACAGAAAACTCCTCTTGCAGGATACTAGGGGGGAGTACATGGACCCTAAATATTAAATATATGTACCCCGGATATACCAAAAAATATTGCAACATCAAAACCACAAACCAATAGCATAAATCCTAGGGACCACAAAGCAGATAAAACTTAGCTTTTAATAAATACAATTAAAATGTAAAGACAAAAAAACCTAATCTATCTAAACCAAAAAAAAAAACTAAATCCTACATCATGGCTACCTATCAAATAATGGGAAAAATCGCCCCAATAAGGCGTTCCCACCCCGTACCTAAACTACCAACACCCTATACTAAACACTGTAAAAAAAAAAAAAAAACATAAAAAAGGACAAAAACAAAGATGTATACATTCAGTTATCCCAAATGAATCTGATGAATTCATAAATCCCCATTTATGAATTCATCCAGAATTTATTAGGATAACTGAATGTATACATCTTTGTTTTTGTCCTGTTTATGTTTTTTTTTTTGTACAGTGATAGTTAGTATAGGGTGTTTGGGAGTTTTTGGTACGGGGTGGGAACGCCCTTATTGGGTCGATTTTCCCATTATTTGATAGTACCATATTTGTAGGATTTAGTTTTATATTGGTTTAGATAGATTAGGTTTTTTTGTCTTTACATTTTAATTGTATTTATTAAAAGCTAAGTTTTATCTGCTTTGTGGTCCCTAGGATTTATGCTATTGGTTTGTGGTTTTGATATAACTATCCAATATACCTGTTGTTCTAAAAACTGTTGTGTAACCTGAGCTTCATTATGACCTCTAACCTCTTCAAGTATACACCATTTCATTTCAGAGACATTATGGCAATGTTCAAAGGAATGTCTAGCGACCATGCTTTTTTATCTGGTATTTGTTATCAATCGCTTTGCTGTTTACTCTGTTTAAAAGTCCTAATCGCCAATCTATGCTCATTTAAACGTACCCGGATACAGCTACTTGTCTGTCCAACGTAAACTTGTCCACATGAACATTTTAGTAAATAAATCACTTGTTTACTGCTACATGTGTAAAATGGCTATTGGTGTCCCTTTAGTAGGATGGCTTATAGTTTGAACTTTAATAATTGATGAACAATTTTGACAACGTAAGCAAGCAAAAATTCCCTGTTTTTCTGTATGTAATTTCAACTGTTTTTTTCTGTCTATTCTTTTAAATCAGATTACATTAATTCATCACCTAAAGTGCGATCACACCAGTAGACACAACATCGGGGTGATTCAAAAATGTTTCCATAGATTAGGTTACTTTTTAGAAACTTCCAGTTTTGATAAATGCCATTTTTGATCAACAAGGCATGTTTGTAATACGTAGCGACAAACATGAACCTGCCCTCTTTCTTTTTTGTTCCCTGTTACCTCTAATCCGCCTTGCTGTAGGCATGCTCCCTGACATGGCTTACACCACCACCTGTGGAGCTACTACCTACAGTCCTTACACCCTGGATCCCCTTGTCTCCAACAGCTGGGGACTGCAGAACAGCCCTTTGAATCTGGAACAGTCCAATGAGATCATTCTACAGTAGTGTCAGGAATGGTGGAAGATGGTGTTTGGGAGATCTCATGGTCTATAGAACAACCAATGGGATTTCTACAATCAAATTAATGCTGAAAGTCCATGTCCAATCAGCATCAGCAGCAAATCAGTCCAAGTCAATCAGCATAAATCCACTTCTAAAATTGTAACTCTGTGTCCTGAACCCTATTTATATACTGTATCTCACATCTATCCATCTCATATCTATCTCTTCATCAATACATCTATCTATCTATCTATCTATCTATCTATCTATCTATCTATCTATCTATCTATCCCTGTTTCTGTCTTTGTCCCTATGTAACATTCTGTCCGAGGCCTTTACTATACAAGCAGCAACTGAAAAACATATTACATATTATACACCTTATCCTAAATGGTTAAAAAACAAGCTGGGATTATGTGGCAACCCTCCCAGTGTCACTGCCTGCTCTTTAAAGAGTGTTTTAATTATATGATGTAGATGAAAAATGTTAAGAGTGTGCAAGTTGCAAAAATCTAGAGCGAAATAACTTGTTGCATCAGGTCACTTTTTCAGTAAACAACTTATATTAAACATTTTAAAAGCAAGAAATTGATGATACTTACAATTTCTGTGCATGGCTTATACGGTTGTATAGGACGTTAATCTAGAACAATAAAGAAATAATGACAGTTGTAGAATAATAATGAATATGTCTATGTACAGCGCTGAGCAAAAGATTTAGGCAGATATTAAAAATGCTTTCAAAACTAAAAGTGTGAATAGTTTATATTTATCAATCAACGCAAAGAATATAAACAAAAGAGAAATCCAAATGAGGTCATTATATGGTTTGACCACCCTTTGCCATCAGAACAGTTCTTTTAGGTACTTGGATACAGTGTTTGAGGAGCTCTGCTGGGAGGTTGTTCCAAACATCTTGTAGAACTAAGCACAGATCTTCTGTGGCTTTATCTGCTGAGAATTTATGTTTCTCTATGTAATTCCAGACAGACTCCATGATGTTGAGATCAGTGCTCTATGGAGTCACGTCATCACTTTTAGGACCCCAAAGGCGAAGAATGGACATAGCAACTATTGATTTTTTTTTTAATTCACTTTACTCTTTTTATTAGAAATAAACTAACAACACTTCCAGTATTGAAAGCATACTTACTTTTCAGCATTTTTTCACACCTGCCTAAAACTTTTTGCACATTCCTGTATGTTTTGTACATGAGACACTTCAGCTATACTGCACCTCATATTTCTGCGTTTTCATCTTCTCCATAAGATCAAACTTTTCAGACTCCAGTTGATACATCCAATCTGTAAGCTCTTTAGCTTGCTCCCTGTTATAATAAAGGACACATTGTTAGGCATGACAATACAGGCACCCTACCTTACCTCTGGAGCCCCAACCACCAGATCCCTTATAGCAACCACACATAGAAGAGGAGACTTTGTGTGTTTATGTCCATTCCACTGTATTCAATGGGAATTAAAAGGAATGTGTCATCAGAAAATAATCTATTGTTTGAATTTGCTTTTATTTTAAATATATTTGTGAGAATTTCTATTGATGTTTTTCTTATCCTTCCATATCAATATATTTTTTAAAATACTGAAATCTTGCAGTTTTCACCATGGCCACTAGGCCTAATAATAGTCTGGCACTCCCAGTTTTGTAGGGATCACTTCTCATAAGTCTCCTTATTATCATCACATGGAGGATTATAATAAAAGGCGACACCAATATGTATAGATAACACAAGATCCACCATTCACAATAGGTGATGATGATCACAGCTCCCCCTCTCCCCATCCCTACACAATGACTTCTTTCCAGGTCACAGAGCATGGCCACAGCAGTCTGCCATAGAGGTCAATGAGTCAGTTCCTGTTCAGAGGATTCAATGTCCATGTAGCTAATGTAAAGCATCTCTCTAAATGCTATTATATGCAACTCAGGTAAGATGGCTGCCACATTATCATATATAGAATACTGAATTAAAATATCTACAATCTGAAAATAACAGCTAAGAAGAAGAGAAAATCTATCATCACTTGGTTATTTAGTAGCAAAAAATGTTGGTGGCATTTTTCCTTAAAGGGGATTTATCGCTTTATCAGTTCGTCTGTTTTTTTGCAGTTTCATTTTCTCAGCTCCTCAAATCCAGGGGCATTTCTGCCCCTCCCAGCTGGGTGTTTCTTAACTGAAGGGGGATGACATTATTCCCCCTTCATTGTTCATGCTCGCTCCCGAGTAAGTGTGTTTGTTTGAGATCAGTGGGAGGGGATAGCACATCCCTGCTCCCCCCCTCTCTGTCTGAGTCCATATGGCACTGTGTCGTTCCTCTCCTTGTGCAGTCTTATTTTGTAAAAGCTGTTTGTTTACATAGCACAGCCCTGCATTCAGTCTAGACAGTCTTCTATGAACTCAGATCACTGATCTTTTCTCCTCTCACAGCTGGAGGTTTGTTACAGTTGAATCCAGTCTTCTATGAATTCATCCAGAGCAGCACAGGTCTGTCTCCTTTCTATGTTTACACACAGCAGCATTAGGCACTAAGCACAATTCTGCTGTTTTCTGATTGTAGAAGCAGATGTAGTATTACTGTGGAGCTGCTGGCTGTGCAGAGTGAAATGCTGTCGGCCCCTTATTCTGAGTGAGAGATGCAGGAATGCGCACTCCCGTGAATACGACCGGGGGCCGGACAGAATGTAAATTGGTAGAGCCGTCAGCCAATGAAATGAAAGGAGGAGGAATCTGACCGGCACTGGAGAACAGTGTTTACAGAAAATGAAGATAAGGGAGACAGTGAAAACAAGACAGCTTTGCTAATGACATCCAATTGCAGAGTTGCTTGTTTTCACTTCCACTTATTTTGAAGACCACTTAATGTATTGAGAAAACCCCTTTAAAGCTACGTAAGTGATTTACTCTTGAAAAAGAGAGCCACATGCATACATACTCCCTATTCTTGGCTGAATAGGATTACCATACACTATTTGTTAAGATACTGTAAAAACTAAGCCCGACAGAAACCATAATGTGACGGCAACAGAGCCATTGACTTGTATAGGACAAATGTAGTCATAATTGTTCAAACACCTTTTAGTCTTTGGTGCAGAAACTGGACACATTTGGAAAATAGGACAAACATAGTCCAGTTAGGACTTAGTTTGTCCTATATAAGTCAGTAGCAACTCTACTGTGAAATCTGTTGGGATGAATTTTTATGGTATCCCAAAGGATACTATGAATAAGCGGCAAAAACCTAAAGTGAAGAGGGGCCTAATCTTCATTTGATTGGGGCCCCAGACATGACAGTGACTGTCAAGGGTGTAACTATGTTAGAGTAACCCATATCAACAATCTGTACTGTACTTCCTTGGTCATTGTGGTCATGCCCCAGGGACCTTATGGGTGACACTTTTATTTGATTACTGTATGGTGGTGTTATTTGGTTTTGGTCAGTATTGTTTTAAATCCTTTGTAGCAGTATTATTTAGTGATAGCATAGAACTATTTTTTGCTTACTGTGTCATCATCAGCAGGCCAACCTGGGCACATGCCAAGACCTTTTGAACTTAGTAGGCCAATGGTGATTTGAGAAAACATGCTCTATATTTGTCAGGATAAGTCTGGTGTAGAAAGGGGCTCAATTTTGACTCATGAGCCCATATAAAACTGAAGTTATCCCTGACTGTATGGCAGTGAAAACTCTTCTTCTGACATGACAAAAAATAATGTAGTCTTGTTTTGGCCAGTTCTCTGCAACTGAAGTACTTTCATATGGGGGGAGCTCACACATAAGTTGCTTCTTATAACTAAGAACTGTTTTGTGTTGTATGTTTCTAATTATGATACTTGAGGGATGTTTTGCACACGTCCTGCTGCTATGTGTGCTGTGTACCTTAGCTGGTTTTCATTCATGTGATCAATGCATAAAGGTTTGTGCCGTTCCGCTAGAATCTTTCTCTTCATTTCACGACCGGTCTGTCTCTTCCCTCTCTTCTGCTCTGCCTAAAGAAAAAATAAAAAGAGGTCTAATTACAAAATCTAACCACCTGCCAAGTGCTGGATCCATAAATTCCTTTTTGTAGACATAGGAATGCTTTGCTAAAATCCTTACATTTTACTAATGAAAATATATGTTGTCCATGATGATGACCTACCTTCATGAGATAACCTCCATACTGGGCTCCCATATTAGACAGAACTTTTTTCTTCTTGGCATCATCATCAGCGCGTTTTTTAGCCTCCTCTTCCTCTTTTCTCATTTTTTCTTCCTATAATGTATCAAGTTTCCACTATGAATGTTTGCAATAAAGTAAACCCATGGTTCTGATCCCATTAACCTATTTCTCTAAGCAATTGAATTAAAATTGGATCTGGTACAAGTCAAAAGTAGGTGCTTCTGCTTTTGCCTTTGATGTCAGTGTAGGCTTTTCATTGTGGCTTGCAACATTATATAGCCATAAAAAGTGGTCAAAATGGGTCCTCCAGTATTGTCCGCTGGAAGCAGGGCTGGTTCCATGTGTGTATGGGCTGCTGAATGATAGAGGTGCATTTGGTTCCCTGTCTACCCCACCTTAACCTTTCCCCAAGTCCAATGGGCCCAGGAATCTGCCAACTCTTGCCTGTTGCTGATGATGGCTCTGCTAGAACTACTGCTCCTCAATCATGGGGAAATATGTAAATGGGGAAATATTTAATTCTGACATTCATTTTTTTTTTTATAATACTGGTTCCCATTTAAAATAAAAAAATATATATTCCCCTCTGTCTGCACCTCATATCCAGTGCTGTACAGTCCTAGTTCTCTTCCGGTCTTCTGTTTTCTTCTTGCTTCTTCTTCTAAACCCTAATTGGCTGCAGAGTTCACATGCCACTGCCTGACATTACCCTTCGGATAGCTCAAATCCAAATGGCAACATTAGGCATGTGACCGCTGCAGCCAATCAGGAGCTGCACTGATGACATCACCATTTGGAAAAACAAGAAGAAAACAGGAAGAAGAGCAGAGAACAGCAAGAAGACTGAAGAAGAGTGAGGACAGAGAAGCGCTGGATCCGAGGTTAGAGGAGAGGTGAGTATAACTTTTTTATTTTAATTGTGCAATAGCATAAAAAAAAAATGTTAGGGGACAACCCCTTTAAAGGGGCTCTCTCACCTGCCACCTTAGCCCTGGTTTATCAGTGCCGCTCTTCTTGGAGAGTGACGTAAGGGCATTACTGATTCCTATGATTGGCACTTGCTTGCCTAATCATGCGCACTCCCAACGCTAATGAAAATCTTTATTAGGATTGGCAGCGTTTAGAGCTCAGCTGTCCTGTTAACCCACAAAATAAGTGTGGTTCGAAGGACAAAGCAGATATCCCTAAGCCTGTGTCAACTGTCCTACATCCTTAATCGTAGCAACGAGTCTGTAAAAAAAAGACTTGAAATGCGTAAGATGCGTGTGTTCTTTCTTGCGCTATGTTTTTAATTTTTATAATACTATTGGGATTAATATAATAACGTTTTTGGACAAATTTTTTTATCTGATGTGCTAGAGTATCACTTTCTTGGATCACATATGTTCTCACTGGCAGCCGAGTGAAATCCTCCTGCACCGGACTCAAACACAGCATCAGCAAGTAAGCAGGTGAGCGAATATCCATGATTTCTTATCGTCAACTGTCCTCCTAAAACAGTTTATTCAAGTATGGCACAAGTCAGTGCTCGAGGGTTTCTGCCTTCCTCCATTTGGGACTGGGAATGTGCATGTGCAAAAACGCAGTTTCCCAAGTGCCCGGCCATGAAGGAAGATTTGTTATCTATCACAAGAACAGTCATTTTTGTATGAACCCAATGATGGTTGGATCCCCTGACAACAAACTATGAGGAGTATGAGAAGACAAACAAGCAGAAAGGTCCAAAGTTTTTAATAACCTTATTAAGGGACACACTTATTTTTTTGATTTTGGGCCTCCCATGTCAGTTCTTTGAACTGAGAACACTCCATTAAGATTTATCCAAGACAGATCCTCTGCCAGATCATCACGATGGGAAATTGAGAAATAATGTTCACAAGGATGTCAAACTCAGACCCACATGGTTTTTGCAGTTACTGGTCATCTCATGACAGTCGTGTAGTGTAGCTTGGGCAATTTTATATTGCAAATCTTACGTTTTTAAACCGAGTAGTTAAAACTATTGCTCTTAAGGTCACTTCTGCTATCTGTTTTATTTTCATAACCAAAAACGAGAACAGAATCCAAGAGAAAACAGAACACATGACAGATCTCAGACGTGTTAGAGATAAAACGCCTGTTTCTGCTGTGCAATACTCCTTATACGAGGGTGGTATGAGCAGCTCTACAACAAACCTTTAGCACATTTCAGTTCACGTTACTGTTGCATGATATCTATATTTACCAGTATTTGAGGGAAATTGCTGTCACCCACAAGACTGTCAGCTTCTGTACAGTTCTGGGAGGTCTGCATGGCAGAATCGTGGGGTGAAATGTTAGGCCATGTCCCCAAGGCAACGGTTTGCGATTTTGCAGACCGTCTGAAAAACCGGCCGCAAACTAACACCCCGGGCCGCTATGGAAAACCCATGAGGCAGTCCCCACTGCACAGGTTTTCCGCCCAGCGGTTTTTCAAACCGCTGGCCGCCCGAAAAACATTGAACATGTTCATTCTTCCGTCCGGTTTTTGAACGGAATATGTGCATGTGAATGGGAAGGGGGAGGGCTTTTCCGCTCATCGCAGAGAAAAGCCATCCCCCGGCAGCCGTGGGGACGGCACTAAAACAGGACAAATACCGGTCGGATAAACCAAGCGGTATTTGTCCTTTGCCGTGGGGATGAGCCCTTACTGACATACTGTTTGGTGAAAGTCCCACTGTTCTAGTTCTACTTATGGTGGTTTTCTGCTGTGGGGATTTCTTTATTTTTAAAAGGCTCTCCTGACAAAATACAAATCTAATTACTCTGTACAAATATATGAATGGACAGTACAGAGATCTTTCTAGTGATGCCTTTACACCTGTAATGACAATGGGACAACCTCTATGTCTAGAAGAAATAAGGTTTCACCATCATCATAGACAGGGATACTTTCCTGTAAGGCTAGTTCTACACAGCACAGGATTTTGGTCGGTTTTTCAGTGGATTCAGTACTTTCAATCCATTGAAAAACTGACCATACACAGCGCTGTGTAGCCCTCAATAGAAAATCTGTGCTGTAGTCAACATAGAACAGATTTTTTACTGAAGAAAACTTAAACCGAAAACATGTTGTATGGACCGACATCGGATTCCTGCAGCCCCAATTTACTGGGTCACTGGGAATCTGAAATCCGACAGCAGGTTTTTGCGCCAAAAATGGTGGTGCAGCGCGGTTCAGCAATTTGAAAATGCCGTCAGATTTTGACCGCCATTTTCAAATTGCTTCATAGACCTAGCTTAAGAGCAGTGAGGCTATGGAACTTGCTGCCACAAGAGGTTGTGATGGTGGATTAATTAAAAGAGTGTTCCCATTAGTTCTTTATCGCACTGAGGATCAGCTCTTAGGGCCACATGTATGAAAAATATTTAGGTCTAAACTCACTTTTTTGCCCATAGTAATCTATGGGCAAAAATGTGAGTTTTAGACCTAAACAGTTTTCATACATGTGGCCCTTAGTTTGCTACGAGCCGAATGGGAAGAGAATGGGAAGAGCTGCATTAGTGCTCATCTTCGCTATTGATTTCTATGGAAGTTCCTCATACAGCCGAGCGAGCTACGGGCTGACCTGCAACACGGGAAAGCGCTGACGGGAATACCACTTTACAAAAATGCAAGAAAGTTATGAATGTCTTTCTTAAAGGGGTTGTCTTACTTCAAGGATTGCTGTTTATATTAAAGATCTTGCAAAAACAAGTCACTTTGCAATATGTGTCCAATAACAGTGTCCTACCTATTCCTAGATATCCCCTCTTGTATGGGCTGCATCAGCTCCTCAGGTCACTATAGCTACAGACCTGTGTGATCTCTCCTGATAGGCTGCCAGCACTGGTTGCTATAGCTACAGACCTGTTCGATCTCTCCTGATAGGCTACCAGCACTGGTCGCTATAGCTACATGCCTGTTCGATCTGTCCTGATAGGCTGCCAGCTCTGGTCGCTATAGCTACATGCCTGTTCGATCTCTCCTGATAGGCTGCCAGCGCTGGTTGCTGTAGCTACAGACCTGGTGTCCTCAACAGCTTGTCACTGCAGACCAGTAGAAGCCAGTAAAGCATGCCCCTGAATTCCAAAATGAAAACGAGAAAACAGGACTGAGGTAATTTGAATCGATGTAGTGAGACAACCCTTTAAGTAATAATATCACCCGTTATAGTTACTGGATTTCTGGGATTTAGTCTAAGGCTATGTCTACACAGCACAGGTTTTTAATCAGATTTACGGCGGATTCAGTATTCCGAAAATCCGACTGAACCTAGCACTATGTAGCCCTCAATAGAAAATCTGAGCTGTTGTCTACACAGCACGGATCTTCTACTGAGCCGTTGGCCAGTGGAGGATAGAACATTCCCATCGGACACCCGTAGCCCTCAATGAACAGGGCCATGGGAAATCTGAAATATGACTGCGTTTTTTTTGCGCAAAAAATGTGCCAAACAACAACAGTGCAGCGGATTTCCGATGGTATTTTAACTTAGCTGTGTAGACATAGCCTTAACATTTAGGGCGACATGTATGAATCTCGCCACGTCGGGGCGCACCTTTCCGCCTGTTTTCCGGTGAAATTTGCGCCTGATTTATGTCGGCGCTGGGGCGCGCTCATACATACTATGTAAAGTCCGCCGCACCTCGCCAGTGTTTGAGGCGCAGTGCGGCGACATGGGCGCTGTGCGGGACTGCGCCTAAGATTCGGCGCCGGAGGTAGTACCGCTCATATATGCGGTGTAAAGTCCGCCGTGCCTCGCCAGTGTGTGGGGCGCAGTGCGGGACTTAGGTGCAGAAGGGACTGCGGCGAAGATGTGTTCTGATTCGAGACAGGCTGGAAAACAGCGAGAAATCATTAAAGATGTCCGTGCGGAGTATGAATCAAAAATCGCCTTTATGAAGGCGGAAAACATTATCAGAAAAAGAGCTCAAACCTCAAAAATAAAAACTACATTAAAAAAATCACTTTCCAAAAATCTAGAATGACGCAATATCAAGAATTAGGATATTGGAATTTGCCGGGAAATACAGTAATTCAAATTCTGAAAGCTATTCTCATTGGTCGGCCCAAAGAAAACGGCCAATCAGAATAGGAGCGACAGTAAACCCATTAAAACCTATGGAGAACTATTGACCAATCAGAATCAAAGGGGGACAGTTCAAATACAGTAAAAATGAAAGAAAAGAGCTGTTTGGTTGAGCTGCGGGGGTTGGCTATCCCCCAAATTCAGAGGAGACGGGACTTTTTACCTATGGAGAGTTTGGCCAAATAAAATTCAAGGTGGGCGGGGTTCAAAATAATTTTAAAAAATACCAAAAAAAGAGCTGAAACCTTCTATAAACATAAATCAATCAAATCCCTAACAAGCGTTTGTCGCCGAGACCAAAGCAACATCGGGAAAAAGCATTATAGAGAATTGCCGGGAAATACAGTAATTCAATTTGTAAGTCTCTCATTGGTCGGCAGAAGCCAGCCATTTAGATAGGGGCGACAAAAAACCATTATATCTATGGAGAAGTTTTTGACCAATCAAAATCAAAGGCGGGACAGTTCAAAAGACAGTTTAAAAAAACAGAAAAGAGCTGATTGGTTGAGCTAGCGGGGCTTGGCTATCTCGGCCAATCAGAATAGGAGCACAGGGACCCTTATAACCTATGGAGAAGTTTTGGACCAATCAAAATCAAAGGCGGGACAGTTCAAAAAAACAGTAAAAAATACAGAAAAGAGCTGCTTGGTTGAGCTACGGGGGCTTGGCTATCTCGGCCAATCAGAGCACGAGCTACTTCTCCCATTGTAGTCTATGGAGAGATCGGGGGCAATGCAATCTGGCTCTCAGCCCGTGCGGATGGAGTATGAATAAAAAAATCATTTTTATTAAGTGTTAAAAACATTATCAGATAAAGCGCGAAACCTTCTATAAAAATAAAATCAGTTAAATCCCTAACAACGCTTTGTCACCGAGACCGGCGCACAAAAAGGAATTACAATAGAGAGAATTGCCGGGAAATACAGTAATTCAAATTGTTTAAGCTCTTCTGATGGTCGGATAAACCAGCCATCAGAATTAGGAGCGACAGTGGCCCATTTATCCTATGGAGGAGTATTGACCAATCAGAATTGGAGCGACAGGGACCCATTTTAACTATGGAGAAATATTGACCAATCATATTCAAAGGCGGGACAGTTCAAAATTTCGTAAAAATGAGGGAAAAGAGCGATTGGTTGAGCTAGCGGGGCTCGTCCCGCTTAGCCAATCAGAGCGCCCAGCTACTTTCTCATAGAGTTCTATGGGGAAAAGAAATTCCGAGCGAGCTCTGAGATTGACTAACTTAAAAGAGGCACGGTTTTTTGGGCCAATGGGAGAGCGAGCGACGTCCTAGGGGGGTTTCAAATGCTTTGGGGAATACAACAGTACGGGCCCAAAATTTAAAAAGGTAAGAACCCCAGAAGTTGTCCCGTTTTGTTTTAAAGCGATTATTTCGACAAAGTTAAAATGGCACAGTTTTTTATTTATCGAAATTTTTAGTCATGCATAATTTGGGTTTAAAAATCTGTGCATCATCTATTAAGATGGCCCTTTTGGGCCTTCTTCATTTTGGGGGCCAGAAAATCGTTACAAATGAGCAGGGTGAGATTGTGTGCATGTCTGACGGGGAGTGTAGGGTTTTGCGATGGCGGAAAAATAATGCCCTTTTACATAAAACCTTTTCTGTTAGCCTCAGTGTCTCTCGCGCCCAAAAGGCAAAGGACATGCGCTTGCCCTGTCCAAACACTCAGCGAATTTTTATTTTTAAAAAAGGAAAGCTCTACTGTTAGCTGGGGTCCTTACAACTTAGTTAGATTAGAGTTTGGAAGTTTTATGTAGTTGGGTAGGAATTTAAAGGACATCTCCCGCTTTTAAAGTCAGGGGGGAAGGGGGGGGGGGGGGGCCCCGCGGGCGAACACAGACAAGCTCTATAAAAATACTGGAAAAAGTTAACCAAGTTGGTAGACATTGCACTGCAATAGCTTTATTGTTAAAAGTTTTCTTTTTAAATTTTTCCCGGGAATTTTGGGGCAGCCTAACTTATTTTAGGATAACCATTCTTTTCTAGTAATCAGGTCTCTTTTTTTAGGTGCAAAACTCCACTTTAATTATCAGTATACATTTCAGATAGGTGTTCATTTTCAATTTTCCCCATTCCACCTTTGTTGATATTTCCACCTTCATTAAAAATTAGAACCCGCAATTTTGTTGTAGCACAGGTTGATAGGGCAAAAAATACTTGTATTAAGAAACATTACAGTCGTTTTTTTTTTATTTTGGGCCCCTACGCTTTGTTTTAGGCACCTTGACTTAATTAAATACAGAATTTTGTAGTCCCAAAGGGTGAATTTAAATTGGGGCCAAAAATACCTTGTATTACCCCGAATATTTCGTCGTGTTTTTTCTTTTTGGGGCACCAGCTTGTTGATAGATTATTTTTGTATTTAAAATGTGAATACAGCAATTTTTTTTTTTT
>JAODAL010019733.1:0-71207 GCA_025379985.1 Phyllomedusa bahiana | reverse complement strand
CAGAATGCCATTTTCCACTGCCCTTTCCCCATACTGTGCCCCCGCCGTGACCTCCACACTGTATCATTGTGCCACTCTGTGGCCTAATACTTTTTGGGCCGCCTCCAAAATGTCATTTGTCCACTGGCTGACCTCAGCTGCTGCTGCCATGACCTCCACACTTTTGTAAATTGTGCCACCCCTTTTGGCCTAATACGTTTTTTCCCACCTCCAAAAGCCCTTTTGGGGCCACTGCCTGACCTCATGCGCTGTGGCTCCCCGGGGCCGTCACCTCCACAAATTTTATCACAAAGGGTTTGCCACCTGAGCTCTCAGCTTTTTTTTTTCCAGTTTTTCGCAACCATATTTTATCAAGGCTACTTTCCCCCGGCTTGATTTTTTTGGGTTCTTTTTTTTGCCCTCTAAAGTGCCCGGGGAATTTTATATTGAAGCGATTCTAAGAGGGGCGGCAGCGGGTGCGTGTCAAAAACCTAAAACACAACATTGTATGAAGACCAAACCAAGCTCCCTCTGCATTTTTAAAGCATGGCAAAAACGCCCAACGGGGCACCCTGGGGCTCGGGGCAGCCAAAAAAATAGCTGTTTTTTTAAAACGTGTTTCGTGCCGAAGAAATTTCGGACCAAAAACGAATTTTGTGGGAAAATTCGGCGAAGTGACCAACCCAAAAAATTTTTGGGGAAATTGGGGCCACCCCCTATTTTGCATTACAAGAGCCACTTTTTTTAAATTTTTCTGTCGTCCAAAGCAATATGACAGCTTTTTTTAAAAGATGAGTTTTTTTTTTTTTAATAGCACCTTTTTGGAGAAAAACATCCGAAAAAAACCTTTATCTATTGGTCAATAAAATTTAATAGGAAGCCATTATTATGAAATTTTTTTTTAAATTTAAATTTTTTACTTTGAAACCGACAAAAATTTTTTTTAAATAAAAAATTGGGGTTGGGGTACCAAAATTCCCAAAGGGACCTCCCGTATAACATTTTTTTTTTTCTGTTGAAAATTTCTAAATGAATCCCTTTTTTTTTGGTGGGATATCTCCAAGGCGAAAATGTATAAGGTTGGGCGCTGACAGGCCATTTCTAAATAGTTTTAAAAAGGGGATTACCCGTTTTTAATCACTGGGTTTTTTTCCCTGTAGTTTAAATTTTTTTCCCTCATTTCCCTCAAATCCGGGGGCGTTTTTTTCCCCCCCCAGTTTGGGTGTTTCTTAACTGAAGGGAAAGAGATCATCCCCCCCCCCTTGACTGTTCATGCTTGCCCCGATTCCCGTGGTTTGTTTTTTTATCAGTGGGAGGGGGTTTGCAAATCCCGCTCTTCCCCCCCTTTTCTGTCGAAATCCCCCATGTCACTGTGTGGTTCCCCTCCCCTATGCAGTCTTATTTTGGGAAACGTTTGTTTAATTCCCCCAAAAACCCCCGCATTCATCAAAACAGTCCCTTTTTATGAACCCCAGAGCACTGACTCTTCTCTTTCCCCTCAAAAGCTGGAGGTTTTGGGTTTCCCGTTGAATCCAGTCTTCTATGAACTCCCCTCCCAAAACACACAGATTCTGTCCCCCTTTCTAAAGTTTACACGCAGCCCGCATTAAGGGACCAGGGACAATTCTGCTTTTTTTCTGATTGAGAAGCACCTGCAGTGTTACTGTGGAGCTGGGCTGTGCACGGAAAGTTGTCGCCCCTTATTCGATGAAGAGCGGGAAAATGCACGCCCCGTAAATACGACCGGGGGCCAGACAAAATTTAAAAATTAGTAAGCCGTCACCAAAAAATAAAAGGGGAGGAAACCGACCAGCCTGGGAACGTGTTTACAGAAAACTAAGATAATGAGACAGGAAAAAAAGACTCTTTGCAAAGACATCCATTGCAAAGTTGCTTGTTTTCACTGCCCCCTTATTCGAAGACCTTTTAAAATTAAGAACAACCCCTGTAGGGTAGTGTAAATGTCCCCAAATGTATGAACCTGTGCTTCTGCAGATCATACATACAGGCGCAGTCTAGTGCCAATACGACAACTCAGGCTCAGGCACCACGTTTAACTTGGTCTGGATGTTCTAACTGTTATGCGCCAAAGTTCTGGCGCCAAAGAATCATAAATGTGTCTACTTCTAAGTATGTCCCTAATCTTTGACGCACTAAAAAGTGTCATTGCCGCATTACAAAGGCACTTATCGTGCATCTGTTCAAACACTCTTTTTTTTTATTCAAGTCTTTCTTAAACTTTTTTTAATTATTATTTTTTAGTCCTGCTCGGAACGTTAAGCATGCAGTCATTTAAATTGCCCCATAAAAAATCCACGCTTTAAACTTACTCAATTGCATTATTTTTCTGTAAAACCTATCAGTTTTAAAACTCCCCAGACATCCTACTAAAAACTTACCCCCTGGAAAGGGAAAAAAAGGGCTTCCCCAGCAAAGAGACCTGGGAGCCTTCAGCAAGGTCCAGCTACCGTGTAAACCCTTTATTTCCCTGGGGACATACTGTATCACAGGTGGTGCCAATGAGGTGGAAAGGAAAAAAACCAAATTTACTGAAAGCCTCAAAGGGGAAAAAACCCGCTTAGATCTGAATCGTCCACTTTTTTACTTTTTAGAGCAGTGTTCTGGTCGTCATCAAGCACACCCCATGCCCCCATCGGGGCACAACCCCCTGAGCCAGCTCTTTTTTGCCACGCCGAAAAAAAAAAGATAAAATTTTGGGGAAAATAAAAAATTGTAAAAAAAAAATTTGATTTCTCTTTTTCCTTCTTTTTTAAATTAAAGTTATAAACAAAAAATTTTAGAAATAAAAAACAAAACCCCATTTTTTTTTTTTATAAAAGTTTTTTTAACCCCCAAAGAATGGGGATGCAGTTATTTTTCCCTTATTCAAGAAATTTCCATTTTCATCTCCCAAATGGATTTTCAAAAAGGGCCACATGTTGAAAACTGTTAGGTCAAAAACCCTCACTTTGTTGTTTCATCACAACCAATCAGGAGCACCTCTTTTTAGAGCCTTAAATGAAATGGAACTCTTTTTTATTCCCTATGGCAACAAATTTAAATTTTTTAAGACCAACATTTTTTCATAAAAAGTGCCCTAAACTTTTTTTTTTGGGCCCATAAAACCAAACAGACCCCTTTTTTAAATTTTTCCCCATATAGTGCCCAAAAAATGAAAAAAATTGAGCTCTGATTGTTTGCTAGGGCAACATAGAAATCCTTAGCCCAAAGCCCTTTTTTTCAAAAAAAGTCCCCCTAAGTATCTAAAAGGGATAAACTAATTACTCCCAACTTCCCAATTTTACCTATTTGATGTTTCCCCACTTTCTGTAATTACATAACAGTTAATTTCTGTCATTAGATTTTCTCATTCATAATGAATATATTTAGTTGTCACATTTATGCATCCATTGATATTTAGGAACTCGTTGCTGCATATTACAGGTCTCGGGGGAAACGGGTGGAAAGGAAAGCAGTGGGCTTTGATGGGTCAGGGGAATTTTTTTACTGAACACAAAACCCCTGTCAATCATTATTTTTTTATTTTTTTTGCTGTCTTGAAGGATGGTGTCCTTAACATCTTGTTAAAATTTGACTTGTGTTTTGAGTTCTGAAAAATTTTTCACCCAAGTATCTATGTTTTTTCCTCCTGAAAAGCCCAATTTTTCAAAAAAAAAAAAGCCAGGACACCACATACCTTGCACATTGATTAAGGAGAATATTTTCAAAAGTATAAAACTTTTAGGGTGAACGTTTATAAAATGATAAAATGGAGAAAAGTCTGAGATGGAAAAAGATGTGTCAGAGATTCTTTTTTATAAGGAGGAGGGCTAAAGGGCTAATTACATGAGGGTCTCCAGTATCAAGAAGACTTCACCTACCTTTTCTCTTTAGGGTATGTTCATACGGTGTGTTGACTCCGTGTTGGGATACATTTTTAGATGCGCTTTTGGATCAGTATTTCGGACCCTAAACGAACCCAAACACACATCTGACAAGTGTTTTATATTGCTTTCAATGTTAACCCTTTGGCGCATTTGGGTTATCGTACGCGCTACGGCATGCGTTCCCAAATGGGCAATAAACTCCCCGCATCATTTAGGGTTATAAAGTATGATGGCGATTGTGCAACTAACTTATCGGATCGATATCCATTTGGCAATTATTAGCCAATAGTCCCTAACAATTATCGCCGTGACCATTAAAAAAATATGGGAGAGGAACAAAGCTTCATTCTTACACCCAAAAAGAGTGGGGCCTGGAATTAACACCACAACGTAAACTGTACATGTTTAAACTTTGGGAAACAATTGCAACTAAGTCACAGAAAAAAAGTCACAGACAATTTACATCCTTCCTGTACTACAGCATGACCCTTAAACCTGCATGACCCATAAATTAAAAAGTGCCAGGACGGAGGCAGTATTATTTGAACCATCATTTTAGTTGAACTAGACATTGACTATTTAGCTTAGTCCATATTTTATTGCGATATCCAACAAACACGTAACACACGTATATTATATCCAGCATAAAAAAGAAGACTTTCGGCATGCATGCATATAAAAGGTAACAATTTACCTGAAGTATAGAGCTGCTAGCGCAGTAGTAAGGAGCTGCTCGGACACCGGCCGTACAATCAAGATGCAACGTTTCGAGAGTCTCCGCCCTTTTTGTCAAGCATGTGTGTAACGCTTCCTGTTTCTCCTTTAAACCTATCTTAACCCTTTCCTAACCTAACAAATAAATAATAAAAACACTCTAAAATTAACATATTTATTTAGACCTTATGGGCTCTTAGACTCAAGATTAACGATCCAAAATAATTCCTTTCTTAGCAGGTTACGTTTAATCTCCTCAAAATTTGTTCCTTTGATTTTTTTCTACTACACACCATTTCAACTCTGCTACATTGTGTCCTGCCTCATGAAAGTGCCTTGCCACTGAGTTTTCTCCATATGTTTTCTCTGTACTACCCTCTACTTTCTGCTGCTCTTCTCTAGTTTTGTATGTCCTAATGGCTGAACGATGTTCATTTAAACGCGTTCTCACACTTCTAGTTGTCTGGCCCAATATATCCCCCGTCCGCACGGACATTTTAGTAAAATATATGACGTTTTTAGACTCACATGTAAAATAATCTTTGAAGTAAATGGGATGGTTAATGCTGGGGCCTTTAATTATAGACCCGCAATTTTGGCAGTTAAGACAGGGAAAAGTTCCCTTCTTTTTTGTAACTAGCCTGCTTTGTTTCCCTGTTTCTTTCACTTTCAAATCTTTAAGACATTAAAGTTTTTGTCTATGGTTTTACCTTTTTTAAAACGAACCTAGGTATTTTCTTTAAAAAATATACTCACCTTTTTCAAACGTTCTTGCAGTATCTTTCAATGCTTTCTAAAACGTTTTTTTAATAAATTCTTGCAGGCAATCAAATTTAGTTACAAATAGCAATCTATCATCATTCTGTTTCCTTTTTCTGGTGTTTACATAAAAGACCTCTCTTGACATTTGGTACACCTCCTGTCCAACTTTTTCTAAATTTAGTTTTGGTTGTAACCTCTATGTTCAAATTTTTATTAAATCCTGCATGGCCCTAATGTACAAGTCATCTGTGGAGCAGATACGTTGAGCACGAATGAACTGCCCTTTTGGGATCCCTCTAAATGTTTGCAGTGCATGAAAACTGGACATATGTAATACATTGTTGCGATCTACCTCTTTTCTATACAACATAGTTTCAAATCCTTCACTTTTCTTATGAACCTCCACATCGAAGTACCTGATCTTCTCCTGGTCGGTTTCCATGGTGAACTGTATAAGTGGTACCTGAGAATTCAAATACTGGACAAATTCATTTAGTTTTTCCTGTGTACCTTTCCAGAACACTATCACATCATCCACATATCTCATCCATTTAACAATGTGGTCAGCATATATGGACTTAGACACATATTGATTTTCATAATATATCATGTACAGATTCACCAAACTGGGCGCGGCAGGAGACCCCATAGAGGTCCCCTGTCGCTGCAGGTAATATTGTGACCCAAATCTGAAAAAGTTTTGAGTAAGGACTATGTCCAATAAACTCATAATAAATGATATAGTAGCATTATCTAATGTATGATCTAGGCTTAGTGCTTCTCTCACCACAACCATACCTTCCTTGAATGGGATGTTGGTGTAAAGAGATTTTATATCTAATGTACACATGATATCTACCTGATCGCTATCCACTTGCTGTAACTGGCGTAAAAATTGACCAGTGTCTTTTAGACAATCTTTATTACGGGACACAAATTTTTGCAGATAGCTATCCACATATACGCCTAGAGGTTCCAACAGTGAACTAACTCCTGAGACTATTGGTCTGCCTGGTGGGGATTTGACTGACTTGAGCACTTTAGGTACAAAATATAAGATAGGTGTCCTTGGATTTTCTTTGATTAATGATCTACCTATTACCTCCGTAATAATTCCTGATCTTACTGCCTCCTCTATTGTTTCAGATATCAATATTTGTACTTTGGTGGTGGGATCTTCTTCAAGAGCCTCATACACATTGGTATCAGATAGCTGTAGTGCGGCTTCTTCCATATATTGAGCACAGTTCATCACTACAGATTACTCTCCTTTATCCACTTTACGGATGATAACGTTTGTATCATTTTTTAGTTCCCTGATTGCTTGCTCTTCCTTCTTAGTAAGATTTCTAGTGCCCTTTCTATTTTTAGATCTATTGGAAGACCAGCCTTTCAAAATATCAGTTTCAACTAACTGTTCAAATACCTGTAAAGAGGGGCAGTTAATCTCTGGGTCAAAGCTACTTTTAGATCGTAATTTTTTTGGTATCTCACTTTGTGTACATTTTTTCTGGCTATGTTGGAAATGAATTTTTAATCGCAGATTTCTACAAAATCTGTAGAAATCTACGAGAAAATCAAAAGAATCCTGCTGGAATGTGGGCACAAAATTAAACCCATTGTTAATTACAGACTCTTATGCTTGGGTAAGGTGTTTGTCTGAAATGTTCAATAATGGTAGTGATGAACTGTGCTCAATATATGGAAGAAGCCGCACTACAGCTATCTGATACCAATGTGTATGAGGCTCTTGAAGAAGATCCCACCACCAAAGTACAAATATTGATATCTGAAACAATAGAGGAGGCAGTAAGATCAGGAATTATTACGGAGGTAATAGGTAGATCATTAATCAAAGAAAATCCAAGGACACCTATCTTATATTTTGTACCTAAAGTGCACAAGTCAGTCAAATCCCCACCAGGCAGACCAATAGTCTCAGGAGTTAGTTCACTGTTGGAACCTCTAGCCGTATATGTGGATAGCTATCTGAAAAAATTAGTGTCCCGTAATAAGGATTGTCTAAAAGACACTGGTCAATTTTTACGTCAGTTACAGCAAGTGGATAGCGATCAGTTAGATATCATGTGTACATTAGATATAAAATCTCTTTACACCAATATCCCATTCAAGGAAGGTATGGTTGTGGTGAGAGAAGCACTAAGCCTAGATCATACATTAGATAATGCTACTATATCATTTATTATGAGTTTATTGGACATAGTCCTTACTCAAAACTTTTTCAGATTTGGGTCACAATATTACCTGCAGCGACAGGGGACCTCTATGGGGTCTCCTGTCGCGCCCAGTTTGGCGAATCTGTACATGATATATTATGAAAATCAATATGTCCATATATGCTGACCACATTGTTAAATGGATGAGATATGTGGATGATGTGATAGTGTTCTGGAAATGTACACAGGAAAAACTAAATGAATTTGTCCAGTATTTGAATTCTCAGGTACCACTTATACAGTTCACCATGGAAACCGACCAGGAGAAGATCAGGTACTTCGATGTGGAGGTTCATAAGAAAAGTGAAGGATTTGAAACTATGTTGTATAGAAAAGAGGTAGATCGCAACAATGTGTTACATAGGTCCAGTTTCCATGCACCACAAAAATTTAAAGGGTTCCCGAAAGGGCAGTTCATTCGTGCCCGACGTATCTGCTCCACAGATGATTTGTACATTAGGGCCATGCAGGATTTAATTAAAAAATTTGAACATAGAGGTTACAACAAAACTGAATTAGAAAAAGTTGGACAGGAGGTGTACCAAATGTCAAGAGAGGTCTTATTAACACCAAGAAAAAGGAAACAGAATGATGATAGGTTGCTATTTGTAACTAAATTTGATTGCCATGCAAGATTGATTAAAAAAACGATTAGAAAACATTGGCAGATACTGCAGAACGATGAAAAAGTGGGTATGTTTAAAGAAACACCTAGGTTCATTTTTAAAAAAGGTAAAACCATAGGACAAAACATAATGTCTTCAGATTTGAAAGTAAAAGAAACAGGGAAACAAAGTAGGCTAGGTACAAAAAAGATGGGAACTTTTCCCTGTCTTAACTGTCAAAATTGCGGGTCCATAATTAAAGGCCCCAGCATTTACCATCCCATGAAGGGTTATCCCATTTACTTCAAAGATTATTTTACATGTGAGTCTAAAAATGTCATATATGTACTAAAATGTCCGTGCGGACGGGTATATATTGGCCAGACAACTAGAAGTGTGAGAACGCGTTTAAATGAACATCGTTCAGCCATTAGGACATACAAAACTAGAGGAGAGCAGCCGAAAGTAGAGGGTAGTACAGAGAAAACATATGGAGAAAACTCAGTGGCAAGGCACTTTCATGAGGCAGGACACAATGTAGCAGAGTTGAAATAGTGTGTAGTAGAAAAAATCAAAGGAACAAATTTTGAGGAGATTAAACATAACCTGCTAAGAAAGGAATTATTTTGGATCATTAATCTTGAGTCTAAGAGCTCAAAAGGTCTAAATGAAGACGTAATTTTAGAGTGTTTTTATAATTTATTGGTGAGGTAAGGAAAGAGTTAATATGGGTTTAAAGGAGAAACAGGAAGCGTTACACACATGCTTGACCAAGAGGGCGGAGACTCTCGAAACGTTGCATCTTGAGTGTACAGCCGGTGTCTGAGCAGCGCCTCATTACTGCGCTAGCAGCTCTATACTTCAGGTAAACAGTTACCTTTTATATGCATGCATGCCGAAAGTCTTCTTTTTTATGCTGGATATAATATACGTGTGTTACGTGTTTGTTGGATATCGCAATAAAATATGGACTAAGCTATATAGCTGAAAATTGGTTCCTTCTATTGTTTGTTGAAGCTTAAGGCACTACGGGTCAAGAGGAAACCCGGATAAGGCATCGTGGCATGACATGCAATATCCATATAGCGGTTAAAGGATTAAAATGACTAGACATTGACTATCCCTGTCCTGGAACGCAGCATGACCCTTAAATCTGCATGACCCACAGATTAAAAAGTGCCGGAGAAAGGAGTCATTAAACCACCATTTTAGTTGAACAGGACATTGACTATGCCTGTCCTGTACCGCAGCATAACCCTCAAACCTGTCTGACCCACAGATTAAAAAGTGCCGGAAAAAGGAGTCTTTGAACCACCATTTTAGTTGAACTAGACATTGATTATACCTGTCTTGGACCGCAGTATGGTTTTGCCACCACTGACAACAGGCGGCGGTTACTATGAAATAATGTGTAAAACAATTTGCGTACAAGTGCACGATTAGCGCCAAACTGAGACGCACTGAGTGAAATAGATTTATTAAAAAAAGGTATATGGATTAATATGGCGGCCTTCGCACCACTGACTACAGGTGCAATTTACTATAATATATATATAACACAATTTGCGTACAACTGAGCTCTCTGCGCCAACCAGACGCACAGAATGCAATAAGAGTATTTAAATGTTATATGGAATAATATGGCGGCCTTTGCACCACTGACTACAGGCGCAATTTACTATAAAATATTTATAACACAATTTGCGTACAACTGAGCTCTCTGCGCCAAAAAGACGCACGGACTGCAATAAGAGTATTTAAATGTTATATGGATTAATTTGGCGGCCTTTGCACAACTGACAACAGTCGTCATTTACTATAAAATATGTATAAAACAATATGCGTACAACTGAGCTCTACACGACAAACAGACGCATGGACTGTAATAAGAGTATTTAAATGTTATATGGATTAATATGGCGGCCTTCGCACCACTGACTACAGGCGTAATTGACTATAAAATATGTATAACACAATGTGCGTACAACTGAGCTCTTTGCGGCAAACAGACGCACAGACTGCAATAAAACTATTTAAAAGTTATAGGGATAAGTTATGCTAGTTTTTGGGAACACGGACACGCAGTGATTGCAATAGAACTGAAAAAAAAAGGGACAATTTCACCTCCTATCAGAGATCTGCTGGCCAAAAAAAGTGGTAAAAAAAATGCTTTTCAATTCAAGGTCACATAACACACTGAGCTGCACAATATCTCCCTTCCTTTCAAAAGCCTCTCCTCCATGGTATATTTGAAAGGTATTTCACCCCCAAACTGCCAAAAATGAATTTTTCTTCAATCAGAATAATTTGCAGCAACCAATGATTATTTGAAATAGATTTCTTTCTATTGTAGATTTGGTTACGGTGTGTTATGCAATCACTGAATCCCCAAAACTGCAAAAATGAACTTTTGGGCACTGAGTATGATTATATGCGTATGATTTATATGAAAGTTAGGCATTATATGAGCCTGCAAATGTCGCCAAATAACAGTGTCTGGGTGTGGGAAAGATGCAGCCAGCAATACCAAAGTCCCTAACTATTGCTGTCTATGATTCCCTAAGCTTGCTATACACCCCCCTTTCTAACTCTTCTAACTAATCTAAATAGCAGCTTTTCCTGTCTACAATCGCTAAGAAATCTTGTGCCTGCATGCAAGCAAGCAAGCAGACAGAGAGCAGTCCGTTCAGTACAGAGAGTGAGCTGGAAAATGGCGTTCACAAGGCAATACAGTGAAATATATATAACATGGTCATGTGATTTTTAGCAGCCAATGACAGCCCTACATCTCAGCTATGACGTTTTTGACACTTCTCTATGTTCTGCACTGATTGGATGGCCACCAAAAGTGTAGGAAGCAGCTAAAAATTAAACTAAAACTAGCGTGTTGAACATGCATGTCAAACGTGAACGTTAACTTTAATCGAACGAACCGTAAAATGTTCGGTTCGCGTTCTAAAAAAATTGAACGAATTGAATCGAACTTAACTTTTTTCATAACACTTGTTCAAAGAATTGTCATGTCAATTCTTGATCCGTTTTATGCAGCAGACGCCCTATTTAGAAGTATAGGGTGCGTTTCTGCTGCAGCAAAAATGCATCCAAACACACATCTGCATGTTGGATGTGTTTCACGCAGTACTTTTGAATGCATTTTTCAGATCCAAAACGGATCCAACACACCGTGTGCACATACCCTTAGTTTTACCCAGCATCAACAGCAGCAGTATTTTCTGACACAAATGTAATGTTTATCCAATCAGATAGAAGTTATCATGACTGAAAGGACTGTCTAGAAATTTACAAAAGAGCTCTGCCGGTTGGAAAAAGTCAAAAATAGAACAAAAATGTAACTCCCGTCCCGTTTCAGCTCCACCACTGCTTCTGGTGCACCCCGGCGTTGATCTCATATTCATCGGTCATATAATGCGGGCAGCCAATCACTGGCTTTAGCTGGTCACATGCCACTCATATGGGCAGCAACAGCTATGGCCAGTAATTGGCTGCAGAGTCATATGACCAATGACTGTGATATCACTGGTGGGGAGCACCAGGAACAGAGGATATGCTGGAGGCGAATTCAAAAGTGAAGTGTTGTTTTCTCTACCCTATAAGGCAGATTGGCTCACGCCAGTCTGAATTGTTCTGTGCAGGTATCTGCCATCAAGTTAAAAGATTTACATTTCCGTTTTTTAGCCATTTCCGCAACCCTCAAACCTCACCCAAGGTCTGAACTACATGGACTTTGACTTTCTTTTTTAACCTGTAGTATATAATGTGTATTGACATCTTAAAGGGGTATTCCACAAGGGAACATCTGTGTATCAGGTCAACTCATAGCTAGCTAAGAGCCAACCGTGTTATAGAATAAGGAGGGCGGCGCTTGCGTCCATTCTTCCCATTCATTTTTTGGATGTTCCGAACATAGACGAGAACACTCACTCAGCAATATTTGGCCATTCTACTCTTTTAGAAATAAAAGGGGAGAATGGTCTCAGTTGTCACTCTCCTCATTCTATATCACGGTTAAAACACTGATAGATCAATGCTGCTTTAAATTAGCTGATACAACTAATAATGTTACTACATTACTGTTAATAGTAACTGCATAAAAATATGTCACACCTACTGTATTTTATATTGCACAGTATATAAGAATACACACAACACACCAAAAATGAGAAAAGGTTATAATAAATGTCTCAAAAACACTTGCTTGACAGGTCGGTTCTACAGATTTTTTCTTCTTTTCACAAGCACTTGGCTCATTGCTGGTAACTGAAGGGTCAACATCAGATGATGAGGCATGGACATCTGGAGTGTGTTAATATGAAGGAATCTAAAGATTGGATTGTAAATCTTCTGTAGATGTATCCCTCAGTGCATTCGTAAGTTCACGGACACTGACCGATGGCAATCGCAGGGTGCATTTTGCTGACATTTTCCAAAAAGTAAATAACATTAAGTGAAGTAAGGGTAACTCGTGCAAATAAAGTGGAGGGGGATTTAGTTTTCAACAACCTCTCCCAAATATTTGTGTGTACTTAATAAAATATATATGTATTGTGCCTTCCTGTCAACAGTTTCAACTAAACTATTCAAAGGGTCATTCTACTTATTTTCTTGTGATCTTGGCTGACTATGAAAAATGTATGTCAACAGAAAAAAATAAAAAAACAAATATCCTGATAGTAATTTTTTTCTTGGACAATGAACAAGGTAGAAGACATTGCACTGAAAGAAGATCTGTATCTAGTTCTTATGATATAGATAAAGCGGCAATTTAAAAGGGGTTGTTGAGGATTAGAAAAAACATGAAAAACATGCTTACCAGGTAACCCCTTAAGTTCCAGGCCTATAAGGGCTTTAATGACCAGCTAATCTTTTTCACTTCTTGCCTCCCTCCATTTCAACAGTCAAAGCTTTTTTATTTTTTCAGTAATGCAGTTGTAGGACTTGTTTTATACAGGAAAAGTATTTTTTGGAGGGCATAGTTTAAGTATAAATATATATTACTGGATATTTTATATATATATATATATATATATATATATATATATATATATATATATATATATATATATATATATATAAAACGTAATACGTAATATGTGTAGGACAGTGAGTGGTCATTAAGGGGTTAATGTGTTGTGTCGGGTATTGCAACTCTACACCATTGATGTGAATACGGCTAAACTGCAGTCTCACAAAGCCTGTGGAGCTGTATGATAGATTTTGAAACACCCAGTTTTACTTCTCTTAATCTGTACAGCCCCTTTAGATTCTGCCAAACCAACTATGTACATATCAGACCCTAATTACCGTGTTTCTTTGAGAATAACATGGGGTCTTATGTTAGTTTTTTCTATGAAAGATGGGTTAGGGCTTATTTTCATGGGATATCTTATTTTCTTGTTAATCTGTTTACTGGCACATATGGTACTTTAACAGTAAATGGTGGAGACAAAAAAAAAACAGACACCCTTTACTAAGAAAAAAAGCAGAAACCCCCCAAATAATCAAAATCACCAGACCCTTAGTTCCCAAACAATTATAGTCTGCCTCCTTTTGGGGGTGTCTGCTTTCTTTTGTAAGTGCCTGTCTTCCTTGATAAAGGGTCCACTGTATCTGTCCTGCCTGGACACTTTTTATAATGTGCTGTGGCTAGGGCTTATTTTTGGAGTAGAACCTATCTTTGGAGAAACAGGGTACTGAATGTTTATTTAGTGCATGGAAAAATGTTGACTATGTACATATTATGAAAATACTACATTTATACAAAGGTTCAACTTGAATTGCAACTTTGTTGAATACTTATTGAACTGTAGCTATAGTCTCAACTAGAGATGGGCGAATTTCCCGAAATTCGTTTCGTTCACTTCGCCGAATTTCTCGGCAAAAAATAACTTCGTTCCGAATTACTTCGGCATGAATTGCGTTAAAAAAACAGCTATTTCCAGGCTGCACAAAGCCTGCAGATTGCAGTAGAATGCTGTGCCATGCTTAAATATGCAGAGGGAGCTTGGTTTGGTCTTCATACAATGTTGTGTTTTAGTATGACACGCACATGACTGCCGCCGCTCTTAGAATCGCTTCACTATAAAATTCCCTGGGCACTTAAGAGGGCAAAACTGACCAAAAAACTGAAGCGGGAATGTTGCCTGATAAAGTCATGCCAGAGAAAGCTGGAAAAAAAACAAGCTGTGAGCTCAGGTGGCAACATTAGTGACAGAGTGTGGAGGTGACGGCGCGAGCCACAGCAGCATGAGGTGAGACAGTGGCACAATGACATTCTGGAGGTGGCAAAACACGAGGCAGCCACAGAGTGGCACAATGACTGAGAGCGGAGGTCACGGCGGCAGCAGCCACAGCAGCATGAGGTCAGGCAGTGGCACAATGACATTCTGGAGGCGGCAAAGCAGTATTAGGCCACAGAGTGGGACAATGACACAGTGTGGAGGACATGGCAGCAGCCACAGCAGCAGCATGAGGGTCAGACAGGCACAATGACAACAGTGTGAGTTCACGGCAGCAGCCACAGCAGCAGCATGGGGGTCAGGCAGTGGCACAATGACATTCTGGAGGTGGCAAAAAACAGGAGTAGGCCACAGAGTGGGACCAATAAACACAGTGGGAGGTCACGCATCAGCCACAGCAGCAGTATAGGTCAGGCAGTGGCACAATGACACAGTGGGGGAGGTCACGGCAGCAGCCACACAGCAGCATGAGGTTCAGACAGTGCACAATGACAGAGTGGGGAGGTGGGTGGCAATACCAGTGCCTGGGAAAGATGGTTGGGGCAGATGGAGAAACTGTCAGCAGATGTGGGCATCAGGCGGTGGCGGCATCAGAAGAGTGCTGAGGCAGGTAGTTAGAACCCAGACTCATTTCTCATAGTTTGGTGAGGCGTCATGGCTGGTGTAGTCTGACGCCTAAGGCATTGGTGTGTGGAAATCCTGGCCGATCCACGCCTGATTCATCTTGACAAAGGTCAGTCGTTCCACATTTCCCGTGGACAAACGGGTTCTCCTTGGGCTAACGATGGCCCCCGCCGCACTGAACACCCCTCTGATGCCACACTACTGGCCGGGGGGGAAACAGCTTCTCCACTGCAAACACACCCAAAGTTGCGGCCACACATCCAGTTTGGCTGCCCAGAAAGTCCAGCGGATCTTCTAACTGGGGTGGCAGAGTGCTCTCCAAGTAGGTCACCACCTGTTGGTTCAGGGACTGCTCTAGGTCCTGCTGCTGCTGGCGACTACCCTCCTCACTAGGCGGGTGAAGGAAGATGCTCATCAGTGACTCCAGACTTAGGTTGCTGCTGATGGAGCTGGTACTGCTCCTACCCCCCCACCTTCCCCCAGCAGCCGCGGCAGTAGTACGTGAGCGCTGGGAACCCCCGGTCAGACCTGTCAGAGGAGGACGATCCCGCACATAGGCAGTGGCCAACTGATTACGGAGGTTTTTCCCTATAGTATTTGAGTTTGTCCTCCCTCTCAATAGCTGGAAAAAGGCTCCCATTTTGGACCTGTAGCGAGGGTCCAATAGGGTGGAGAGCCAGAAGTCATCCCTCTGCCGGATGCTGACTATTCGGCTGTCACTAGCCAGGCAAATAAGCATGCTGCGGGCCATCTGCACAAGTGACTCCGAGGGGCTCCATGCCTCCATTTCCACTGTATACTGCCACGGTGCTTGGGGGTCATCTGCCTCATCTTCCTCATCTCCATCCACCTCCTCCAGCTGCTCCTGCTCCTCCTCTCTTGTCACCTGGGTAGAAAATCCACTCATTTCACCAGACAATGCTTCTGCTCCAATGTCCTTCTCCTCCATTTCAGTCCCCAAACCGGACTCATGGGGCCACGAGATGTAGTCGCCACGTCTCCAGCCCCCCTGCCCAGAAAATTTTTTTTCAGCATCTTTTTCCAGGACATGAAGCAGGGGAAATGTTTTTCACACTAGTCCGGCGACTGACAAATAACTCGCCTCCTCAATGGCCTCAACAAAGGGCAGTGTCACGCATAGCCCCTGGCTGACATCAAAGTTAACAGGGGAGTACTTCTGTCTGCCTGGTAATCAAAAAATCGTAATGGCCTTTCTCTGTTCATACAGTCGGTCCAACATTGCGGGCGGGAAATTTCCAACGGGGGGAAACATCGCATTCAAGTGTGGTGGGGGAGGCCGTTCTCCCCGCTGCAACTCGAGAGGTGTTCCTGCTTTTTGGGAAATGGATGAATCATGCACAGTTTCCGGGCCATTTTCAGAATGTTCTAAGATGGGGTGAAACTTCAGGAACCTTTTCACAACCAGATTAACACATGCGCCATGCGGGGCGCAGGGCCCATCCCTCCTCGTGCAGCCGACACCATTTTCCCCCTTGTCCGTCACCATGTTCCGTTTGCAGTTGCGCCGGAGAAACCCCACACATCGATTTTGCTGCATGACGGGGACTTTTTCCTCCCCTGTGTGACTTCTTTCGCCGAGGCAAGCCAGGTGTAGAACGCATGACACCGCTGTGCCCTACACATTGGTATGATGGAGCAACTTGTGGAGGCTGAGATGGGGGGGTAGGGAGGAGGAGGGGGGACATTGCGCAGGAGCACATTGACAACGGGAGGAAAAAGGGGGCGTCCCCTTTCCCAAATTGTTGGGTGCCGGGGCCCGGAAGCACATTCACCCAGGGGGGCCAAAAAAGGACATGTACGGCCCGACCGTAGTTAAGCTCCGATGCCCGCGCTGCCGGCAACTTGGAACAAACGGATAATTTAAGGAGGGGCCCACCTTCGTTCTACATTTTTATTAAGTGCTGCACGCCTTTTTGGAAAAGAAATTAGGTTGGGAAATCCCCATCTGGGCCCGGGGCACAAGCTCGGCAGAGTCCAAACCCTTTTGGGGAAAGGAGGGACTGCAGTACCAACAATTTTAGACAGGGAGCACGGTCACTGCTGCACCTTAGGAGGTTGGACGCATACTGTTGTCTCTTGCAATCGTTGCAATCCCCTCGCTAAACGCGCTGGGCATGAGTAGCAGGAGAAAGGACACTGGCCCGGGAATATGCAAGAGAAACACCCCCTTCTGCAGGGGGTGGTTTGACCTTGACTGACTGCAAGGGCATGCGTCCAGGGGCGCTGCTGCGCTTTTTGCTGCGGCGGCAGAGGGCCCACCACTCGGGCCCAAAACGTTTCTCCCGGCCATGGGGTTTGGGGGACCTGCATTGTTAAAACGCAGGCCGGGGGGCCCAACGTTATCCCGGGCCACGCTTCACTTTCTGTTTAAAAAAATTTCTACATATACCCATATTGGGCCCCTCCCCGGTTCTTAGAAAAAGAACTGCCACCCCGCCAATATGGGTTTTTAAACCCCAACGGCTCCACACTAGTGACTTTTTGCCGCCGTCCCCCTCCTGAGCCCCTGTGCCTTTATTTTTCTTGGGACCTGCGAACGGGTTTTTTTTTTCCCCCGGCCCCGCTTGGCTCCGACCTCACACTGCGCTATCCGCTACTCACACGGCAACGCCCCATTTTGCTGGCTCGCCGCGCCTCACCCGGCCCCCAAGTGCGGTGGGCTACTCATCATTTTTGTGTTTTCATCGTCACTGCTGTCCTCACCACCGGTTTGGTAGGCAGAGGCGACCCTCACAACATGACCTCCATCCCACTCTAACATCTATACTTTGCCCCTACTGCAAAAAGCAGGGATTTTGGGCCCCCTTTCTTTGCTCCAAGTAGCTGCTGACTGCCCTCCTCAAAGTTCATCCCGCTAAAAGGGCGCGACCAGACCCAAGTAGATTTTTGGGGAGGGGAACCGGGTGGGACAAGGCGGGTTAGGACAGGGAGGGCCGCTACCCGTCCCCGGGGCCATGCCAACAAGGGTTGTGTCTGACGTTTCCCCCCGACTCTTGGCGGGGGGTTTTAGATGTCATCTGGGAAAAGTGGATGACCAGCAACCAAAAACAAAACATGGGGCTAACAAACCCCCACGGCCCTAATGAAAAGCGGGAGTTTTGGCTCACCCGAGTACCCCGCTCGACGCCCCTTCTGGCGGACCTGGGCCTGGGAAAGTTTTGCCTCTCCACTCGCCCACTGAAAAGCCGCCACCTCCTTCTGACATACTGTTTTTTCTAAAATGTCAGACACGTTTTATGAAGAAAATCTGTATAGAAAATACCACCCGTATTTGACGCCAAAGAACCCACTAAGAAGCTTGGTAACCGTTTGGATTTTAAATTTCGCCCCAAAGGGCAGGGAAAAATTTCTGTATGTCCCGTTTAAAAAAAACCCTTTTTATTTTACGAATATAAAAAAAACAAACAGGGTAAATTAACCTTCGGGAAAGAATTAGGGTACAAAATTTCTTCGTGGCGGTGAAAAACAAATTTCTTTAAATGAGTACAACTGCAGAACAATGCTTAATTAACCCCTGGGTGGAAAATTTCGAAAAGAATTGAGCAATCACAAACAGTAGCTTTTTAGCTTTACAAGCGTTTTTTTTTCGCCACACAACAAGAGATAAAATTGTAATTAACCTTCGCGGAATTTCTACAGGAAAAATGTATATATTTTTGGCAGTGAAAATGACGGTTTCTTGGGGTCAGCCACCAGAAAAAAAACGCTTTAATTAACCCCTGGATGAAATTGCCCAAACAATTGGGCCACCACAAAAAAGTACTTTGTACGTGTTACAATTGCGGTTTTCTACGCCACACAAAAAAAAGATAAAAAGTAATTAACCTTCGCTTGTGAATTATGCTACAGGAAAAAAATAATATTTTGGCGTTGAAAATGACGGTTTTAATTTGGGTCAGCACACCAGCAAAACAACGCTTCTTAACCCCTGGTGTAAATTGCGCCAAACAAAGGCCACCACAAACTAGTAGCTTTGTACGTGTTCAATTTGCGTGTTTTTTTACGCCCCACAAAATAAAATTGAATTAACCTTCGCGTGAATTAGCACAGAAAAAGTTAAATTTTTTTGCGTTGAAAATACGGTTTTTTGGGGTCAGCACCCACAAAACAACCCTTACTTAACCCCTGATGCAAATTGCCCAAACAATTGGGGGCCCCCACAAACAAGTTTGTAACGTGTTACAATTTTCGTGTTTCACGCCACACACAAGAGAAAAATTGTAATTAACCTTCGCTTGGAATTATGCTACAAAAAAATGTATATATTTTTTCGTTGAAATGACGGTTTCTTGGGTCGCCACCACAAAACAAAGCTTAATTAACCCCTATGTAAATTGCGCCAAACCATTGGGGCCACCACAAACTAGTAGCTTTTTACGGGTTACAAATTCGGGTTTTTTACGCCCACGACAAAGATAAAATTGTAATTAAACCTTTTCCTTGTAATTATGCTACAGGAAAAAAAGTAATAATTTTTGCTTAAAATGACTTTCTTGGGGGCACACACCACAAAACAACTTAATTAACCCCTGATTAAATTCGCCAAACAATTTGGGCCACCACAAAACTAGTACTTTTTAAAAGTGTTACCCAATTGCGTGTTTTTTTTCTAAAAAGCCACACAAGAGATAAAATTGGGAATTAACCTTGCTTGTAATTATGCCCAAAAAAGGAAAAAAATGTATGTATTTTTTGCGTTGAAAATTACGGTTTCTTGGGCACACCCACAAAACAAGCTTAATTAACCCCTGGATTTAAATTGGCCAAACAATTGGGCCACCAAAAACTATACTTTGTAGCGTGTTTTCAATTGCGTGTTTTCTACCCACACAACAAGAATAAAATTTTTATTTAACCTTCGCTTTTGAATTATGCTACAGGAAAAAAAGTATGTATTTTTTCGTTGAAAATGACGGTTTCTTGGGTCAGCACACCAGCAAAAAACCTTAATTAACCCCCTGGGTGTAAATTGCCCAAACAATTGGGGCCCCCACAAAATAGTAGCTTTTTTAGCGTGTTACAATTGCGTGTTTTTTTACCCACACAACAAAAGTAAAAAATTGAATTAACCTTCCCTTGTAATTATGAAAAGGGAAAAAAATTATAATTTTTTCGTTAAAAAAGACGGGGTTTTTTGGGGCACACCCACAAAAAAACGCTTAATTAACCCCTGGTGTAAATTTCCAAAAAATTGGGCCCCACAAACTATATCTTTTTACGTGTAAAAATTGCGTGTTTTTTTACGCCACACAACAAAAGATAAATTTGTAATTTAAACCCGCTTGGAATTATGCTAAGGAAAAATGTAATATTTTTTTGGCGTTAAAATGACGGTTTTCTGGGGGCAGCACACCACAAAACAAAAGCTTAATTAACCCCGGATGTAAATTGGGCCAAAAAATTGGCCACCACAAACTATACTTTGAGCGTGTTACAATTGCGGTTTTCTACGCCACACTAAAGAGAAAAATTGTAATTAACCTCCCTTTTTTTAATTTTGCTACAGGGAAAAAAGATATATTTTTTGGGGTTGAAAATGCGGTTTCTTGGGCACCCACCCCCAAAAAAACGCTTATTTCCCCTGGATTTAAATTTTGGCCCAAAAAATTGGGCCACCACAAACTATAAATTTTACGTGTTAAAAGCGTGTTTTCTCCCGCCCCAACAAAGATAAAATTTAATTAACCTTCGCTTGTGAAAATGCAAAGGAAAAATGTATTTAATTTTGGGGTTGAAAATGAGGTTTTTTTTGGGTCACACACCAGCAAAACAACCTTTTAAATTTAACCCTTGAGTAAAATTTTCGCCAAACAAATTTTGGGCCAAACCACAAAATATAGCTTTGTAGCTGTTACAATTTCGGTTTTTCTACGCTACACAACAAGAGATAAATTTTAAATTTAACCTTCGCTTGTGAATTTTGCTTTCAGGAAAATTATATTTTTTGCTTTTAAAAAACGGTTTTTTTGGGGGCGCACACCAGCAAAACAACGCTTAATTAACCCCTGATGTAAATTTCGCCAAACAATTGGGGGAACCACAAAATATTGCTTTGTAGCGTGTTCAATTGCGTGTTTTCTACGCCACACAACAAAATAAATTGTAATTAACCTTCCTTGTGAATTAAAACTACAGGAAAAAAATATATATTTTGGCGTTTAAATGACGGTTTCTTGGGGGGACACACCACAAAACAACGCTTAATTAAACCCCCCTGGAGTTAAAATTTCGCCAAACAAATTGGGCCACCAAAACTATAGCTTTGTACGTTTCAAATTTCGTGTTTCTACGCCTCACAACAAGAATAAAATTGTAATTAACCCTTTCCCTTTTGAAATTTTGCTCAGGGAAAAAAGTATATATTTTGGCGTTGAAAAAAGACGGTTTCTTTGGGGCAGCACACCACAAAACAACCTTAATTAACCCCTGGATGGAAAATTTTCTTAATAAATTGAGCGCCCAAAATGAAGTGGTATTTGTATTTTTAAAAAAAGCTGTTTTTTCTTTAAATGAAACAACAGGAAAATGCTTAGATCCCACTTGGGTATTTTAAAGTATACACTCAGTGGCGCACACTGGGTTTCAGATCCAATACCCCAAAAAATCAGAATAGAACATTTTAAAGAACAGTCTCTGGACAAGCTGAGACACCCCCCCAAAAATCGCTGTATAAAAATCATTTTTTCATGAGTGCTATCACAATCACCGCGGAGCACCTTCCCTGAATACAGTGATCCGGGCTTTTTATCGGGGACGTCACAGAATCCCGCCGGCTCTGATTTGGGTTTACCTGCCATGTCAGCAGGGTAGCCCTTTTTCCTCCCAAGTGCTTTTCCCCCGTAGCCCATGTGCTCGCAGCCATTTTATCAATCAAAAGCACCTTTTGTTCACCCGAAGTACCCCAAACTTTGACTTCGTCAAACCAAGTTTTCCTTAAATTTAAACGAATTTCCACTTCGTTGAATCAAATTTGCCCATCCAGTCTCAACCCCTTTTACTACAATTTCCAGAAACGGCTCTTTATAAATTTTGTGACTCTGAGAGAATAATTGATGAGTTACAATAACAGAGAGTTACAATATTTTGTAACTGAATGACTCAGATTCTATAAATGCAATATTTAATGTTCTGCAGTGCATCAAAACCTTAATAGTTAGTCACCATTACCCATTATTTAGCTTCTTTAAAAGAGTTCTATGTATATTCTTCAGGGCACATATATATTTTTTTCCTTTTTTATTCTAACAATCCTGAAATACATTATGTAAATTTTAAACACATACATAACACTTACATAATAATTGCATTACAACTCAGTGCCTCCCAATCCTTTTCCTCAAAGAAAAAAAATTCTAACTAATTTAAATTTAAAGGGGTTTTTCCCCCACGATAAGATTCATTTTACCTCATCCTGTTTTCTTGGGTTTTTTTTTGAATTCAGGGGGGTTTTCTTGGGTTCTACTAGCCAAGGGAACCAAGGGCCCGTAGCTATAAACAACCAGTGCTGGAGCCTTCAGGATAGATCAAACAGGTCTGTAGCATAGTGACCTGAGGGACGATGCGCCCTAAAAGAGGGGATACTGAATAGGGGAGGACACGTTAATGGGAAAATATTGCAAAGTGACTTTTTTTTGCAAGATCTTTAACATAAAAAAGCAATCCTTGTAATGAGACAAACCCTTTAAGGACTCATAACAAGCTTCTGTAGAACTAGTGAGTTGTACACTCACTGAGAAGTGAAACCTATATATTTATTTGGGGACATACCATAGATTTTTATGCTTTCAATTCTGTATTGAAGCATATTGGAGATTATTATCCATATCTAATTCTCAGTCTTTAGATATTTTGCTTCTTTGGCAAGTGAATCACAGATTTTTTAGATTCCTCCACAAAAGAAGTACTGTGCTTTTATGAAATCAAAAAAAGGGGCAAAATTTAAAAACAAGTAATCCAAAAATTTTTTCCTTAACCAATCTGTTAATGGCTACCAAATCTTTTCAAGGTAATTGTTCCACTCTTTCCTAGAATAGACGAACCGTATTCAAAAAAATCCGGATTATACTTCCGTTCGTTGAGTTTTTTTTTTTTTTGTCATGTGATTTTCCAGATATTTGATCTAGAATTTTACAGTGAATTAAGTTGTAATCACCAGTATAGCGATTTCAAGGACTCAACAATTGTTAATTACATGCACAGTTGCAGCCACAATGACAGAGATTTTCCTTTGTGCTGATACATTTTTTTATACCAATTTATTTTAATTTACAATAAAACTCTGCACAAGTAAATGATCATTGCAAATAGATGTAAAGATTATTGAACAGAATGTAGGTACAGTGGTGATTTCAGGCGTTTACCCATGGTTTCTTAACAGGACTAGAAAAACACCTTAAAATGCATGTTATAAATGTATAAAAGAAAAAAAGGCCAAAAACACACATGATGTGAAAAATCCCCTAAAAACCCACAAAAATTATGTGAAAACAATGCTTTAGACTATGTTCACATAAAAGAAAAAATCTAAGAAAATATGACATTATTTCCTTAAAAACACAGACACATGACCATACTCACAGCCCCATAGCTAGAGAAAAAATTATTCCCAGAAGGAGGCAACATAAGCCCCAGTGCTACATGGGAGAAATTGCACAGATGCAGATCACTGATGAACACTTATCTATGAAGGAGGCAACTGTTTAGTAAAAAACTGCACCTTGGATAAGAAACAGTTCACACTTGTATGCACAAAAAAATACCATATAGGGAAGATTAATCAAATGAAAAAATACTCAAAAACAACTATAGGAAGCAGATTTGTTGCAGAACTTCATGAGACCATTCCATTGAGCTGAATGGGGCTTGCAGAAAACTATGCACATGCTGCATAAACAACCACCATGCACAGAAAGAAATCTGCTATATGTGAAAAAACCCTTAAAGATGAAATATCACTCCAGATATTTTAAACTCAGCAAGACTGTTATTTTATTAGTCAAAAGAAGAAAACTGTTAGTAACCACTGCGATATATGTCATGGACAAGCATAAAACTAAAGCTCTACATCAGTCAGATCATTTATAATAATTTATTTCTAAACATGCTTCTCGTTACAGATTATGATGTTAACAACCTTATACATCCTGCACCTATAGTTATCTTGTAAGTGTACTGTTCCTTTAAATCCTTACATGTATAAATCCCATGAAATGCCTTAATAGACCTAAGATTTTATCTTACTCCCTGTCAGTCCAATGCATCCAGCTGAATTCACATCACAGCGGGTGCTCATCAGATATGAATAAAGCGCCTTAAAGAAATTTGAGATTTTTTTCTTTGAAATAATAGAAATTAATTGCACGTGACATTCACACCGTTTCTGCCATTTAAATATGCAAATTGGTAAAGTGCCTCTGACAAGGGAGAAAATATTCTTTTACAAGTGACCGCTCACACGCCAATCCCCTGCTGCCATTCACAAATTCCCTTTATGTTTGATAAATGACCCATTTTCTTTCTTCTATCTCCCCCCACACACATATTGGAACCATTGTGGCATGGGATGTTGATTACATGCTGCCCCCGAGAGCTCAATTGGTGAATTAATTGCAAAATGTCACAGTACAATCAAAAAGTTTAAAGCCGCATCAATATGTGTTTTAATGAGATGGCACTTTTTATCTGTGCCATCAAGGACAGCATTTATTTATTCATATTTTTTTTTTTGTTTTTTTTTGTAAAAGTAGCAGATCAAAAAGCTTCTCAGAACATCAAACCAAGAGGATAAGCTTGCAGAGTGCAACATAGCACTTCCTGCTGGGTATATGAAGCCACGAATGGCATCTGTATTAAATGGCACTGAGAGAGCTGATTGCGATTGGCCCTCCTTTTCATAGCAGATGGGTTCATTAAATTTAATAGCCTCTAGAGCCTTTAGAAACAGCGCCGAGAACATGTGGAGCATACTGTGACACTATACATCTCACCCTGGAGTCATTAAATCTCTGGCTCGGACTATAAATATTACACTAATTGTTTTTTTATTGAAAACTATTAATGTTTTAATTATTAGCAGATTGCGGGATTAATTGTATTGTACTTAGTCATGGTAACTTATACATCCTATAAAAAAGTTATTGTGTGGTTTGAAAAAGTAAAAAAATGCAATTTTTTTTTATGTTAATGGATTATCGTTAGAACCGATTATCATTTGGTTAAGAATTTACCAACTTGCCAACTCCCAAACTGCTGGACAGGCCAACAAATCTCACAGAAAGACTGAGTTTCTGAGGACTTCTGTGTAGGCTCACAAGGGAACAGGGGAAACCCCAGATGGGCCCTTGGGCATGGAGTTGAGATCTGGAGCTGTTTTTAACTGCATATGCATTCTTCGGAGAGGCAGGAAGGAGAGGTAACAAGCAAGAGGCAGAGTACAGGAGGCATGTTTAGTCATCCACAGCAGCTGTAGAGTGGGCCCTCAAAATAAACTCCACTGGTGGAGCCAGAAAGAACTCAATTCGTGGGCCCCTAGAATCAGCTACACCTGTGGGCCCTAGACACCCCAGTCTGACACTACTCATATGCATGGTGCAGACATGCTTGCTGGTTTATTTGTTAAGACTTCTTAACTCTCATTAGCTGTTTCTGCAAGACTGGCACTTTCTAATAGCTGTTGTTTTTCTATCTCACAAAATCAGGTCAGGATGATGGGGGCAGAGAAAGCATTTAATTAAGTGAAGGTAGCAGGTGTATAAAAGGTGATCTAGTCTTGGGTCTATTTGATGGCTGTTCTGATCTTGGGTCTGTTAAAAGAGTAGCCGGTTCTGGGGTCCATGTGTTTGGTTAGGTTGTCTGGTGTACAGTTTATATTAATCGTAGTACTTGTTAAAAGGGTTATATGTGCAATTTGTGACTCGAATGTGGTAGGCCCGTTTTTGAGGGTGGGTGGGGTGTTAAACTGCCTAGGGTGTCACTCATTTAAGAGGTCAGTGAGTGGGGAAGAAGTCAGGGTCCATTGACTTTAGAAGATAGAGGGTGAGCAGCTAACTTACATGTCTTTTTTAAAATGGACCTACATGCAGCTGTGCGAGGAGAGAGACAGCCAACAGCCAGCCTCTTCAGGGAGAAAACAGGGATGCTTTATTACCATCCCTGCCTTCACAATCAATGTGTATAAAGTGTTCAATGAGCGCTGTATATACAGATTAGCAGTGAGTCTCCTTCCCAGCCACTGGATCAGCTCTGAAGTTAATGCTGGGGTCTGTATTTACCCTATAACTGGGGCAAATATGTAAGGAAAACAAGGAAAATTATTTTTAAAAAAGTTATATAAAGAGGCACCCCAAGAGTCTGTTTCTGACCATATGGAGGGGGAGGAATATGTAAAATAAATAAAATAAGTCTTAGTGTACACATAGATCAAATCATCATTGAAAACCAACATTTATTTGTGGCACAGAAGTTCAGTCCCACCTTCAGGTACTCTTCTGCTGAACAGGGAACTTATTTTAATTTTTTTAATTTTTTGGCTCTTTAAAATAACCAGTGGTAGTATTAAACATTTTGGCTTTGGCTTGGCTTTGCTTTGGGTTTTGGGACATTATAAGAAGCCTTAAAGGGGTGTTCTCACCAGGCATGTATGAAAGAAGGAGCATCAAAGAGAATTATGGTGTCTCGTTTTCAGTGTATAATGCGCCTGAATGTATGAAAGTGTTTTTTGTGTGATTATAAATGGCTTTGAAAGTTCATAGCGCCTTGCCTATGTGTTTGGCGCATTGCGGAACTTTGCCGCATTAGTGATGCCCAAACATGTGTAAATGCTATAGATAGGCTTTAAAAAAAAAAAAAAAACATTAGAATAGCATGTCAGTGAATAGAAACTATGGTACTGATCTTGGTTGGTGGACCACAGATCCCAGCAAGACCTGTGGTGTGCTGGCTGTTGCTGTATGTAGAATAAAGAGTAAGAGCAGCAAAAATAAATTTCAAATTTAATGTATTAAAAATTTTGAACAACATGAGTGGGTAATTTAATGTAAAATTAGTTTTCGATTCTATTAATTTTAAACACATTTTATAAGAGATTTTTTTTTTATATTTTTGTTATATTATATATTTTTATATTAATTTTATATGATAACATTTTTTATTAAATTTAAATTTCATTTTATATAGTTTGATAGTTACCATAAATTACTTTTTAATATTGTACTGGTGTAAGCTGAGAAATAATGGACATTTTTTGCCCTAACGGCAAATCTAGCTCCACTTCGGCTGCTCAGGCTCAGACAGATCACGTTAAAATAGTTCTGCCTGTCGGAGCAGTAATGCGCCTAGTTTTGCTGAACCACATTCATATATGTGTTTAATATTATGAGTGTGGTGTGACACGCCCCCACATGTTAGGCATATTAAAAAGTGTTGAGACTTGAGAACAATGTGCCTAACACATTGGGTTGGCGCATTATACATCATATCCCGCTTAAGTTTGGCACATTTAACGCAAGGAAACAGGGAAAATACCTTTTGTACATGTCTCCCTTACTCTTCAGGCTGAAGGCAGTTCTACAGCAGTAATTGGCATATCAGCTCTGCTATGTGTAGCTGAGCCTATTAGAGAGACATTGTTAATGGAGGAGTCTAAACAGCAGGGCAGAAGGCTACAGAGCTTTTCGGGATTAAAGTTTGTCAAAAAAAATAAATGAGCTCCTGTCCTGCTGATACACAGCAGGGAAAGATATTACATCCTGTTAGAGCGGATAGAGGTGGTGTATAACCTAGGCAAGCTTGTGTACCAAAGCAGGAGATAAGAACTGCTCTAGCTCTGAAGGGCAGGACAATCAGAACAGCAAAAGTACAGATAAGTCTTTTCGCTTACCCTGCCTTACATTCCACCTTTCTGGTCAATATGTGGTTGTTTCCAGTCGTCTCGTATCCAGGCTGTCAAAGTCAGCCAATAGTACACAGGCTTTTTTCCAAATAAAGTTATGGATATCCCAGGATATATGAAAACTTCTTCTTGATATAAATAAAACATGTGTAAGAGCACGGCAGCATATGAATAGAGATAAGCAAAGGGTAAGAACTCCAGCTTACACATCCTCATGGGACTCTTGATCACAGCTACCACACACCTGTTAATCCTCATTTAAACACAAGGTGGCACTTTACATATGCAAATTTACATGTACGTTATCATGCATTATAGTAAGCAGAGGCAACAAACCAGGTTTTTTTTTTTTTTAAATTACATCTCAATCTAATCAATCAATATAATGCAATCGGAACACATAGGAAGTGAAATCTCCTGCATTAATAAAAATACATGAAATTGTTGCGGTAAATGAGGCCTCTCGGCATGTGCGTTTCAAGCACCAGGATCCAAAATTTATTGGCTGCCCTCTTGACGTCCATTTAGGGTATCCTATCTCTTTTAATCTACTGTCAATATTTTGTATTTCTTTTATGTAGTATTCTTGTTTTGAGCATGCACATCTGGCCCTCACATAGTCCCCAGTGGGGATTGCTTCAATTGTGTGCCTTGGGTGACAACTATTCGCCCTTAGAATTGTGTTGCCAGAAAAGGACTTTCTGTACAGGGCAGTGTGAACCTCTTTCCCTCTTCCATCAAGACAATATCCAAAAATGGAATACTTTTGTTGTTATAGGAAAATGTAAACCTCAAGTTCAATTTATTGTTGTTGAAATGAGTAATTATGGCAGGTATGGATGCCACAATACAAACCCAAACCATCAGGAGGTCGTTGGTGTAGCGCCCATACGAAATTATGCCATCTTGGAACAAATTCATATTATAAAAGATTTTACTCCTCTCCCACCATGCCATATATAAATTGTCCAAGGATGACGAGAAGGTGCAACCCATTGGCGTGCCCTCCACTTGAAGATAGCAGATGCCATCAAAAATGAAAAAATTAGTAGGCAGCAAAAAGGAAATATACATATTACTGAACCTATTTAGGTCTTCCTCATAGATTCCCAAATAATTCAGGTGGTAGGCAACAGCCTCTAATGCCAGATGGTCTGGGATACTAGAGAATAAACTCTCCACATCATATGTGACCCATGTATAATTAGGTGACCCCCTTATATTAATCAATTAGAATGAGATGTAAGTTTTTTTTTTAGAAGCTTGGTTTGTCGCCTCTGCTCACTATAATGCATGATGATGATGCAAATGTAAATTTGCATTTGTAAGCTGCCACATTGTTTTTAAATAAGGATTAACAGGTGTGCGGTAGCTGTGATCAAGAGTCCCATGAGGACTTAAAATGCATAAGCTGGAGTTTTTACCTTTTGCTTATCTCTAGATTTATTTGCTGCTGCGCTGTTACACATGTTTTTGAGAGGTTTTGAATAAAGAAGAAGTTTTCAGATATCCTGGAATATCCATAACTTTATTTTGAAACAATCAGAACCACAATGTATTTAGTAATAGTCTTTATTTACCTTTGCCTATATGTTTAAAGCTAATCATTGTGGTGAGAATACCTCTCTGAACCTCTCCCAGTGATTGTTGAGAAATGTGTTCATGGGTCTCTGATAACAGCACATGGTTGGTCCATCATACACAACTTTATATAATAAATATTCTAGTCATCATTGCTAATCTTCATTCTAGATATTCTCCTGTACTTAGAAGTTTATATGGATGTAGCAAAGTTTAACTTGACAGTGATATCTTAGTTCTCCGCATTTTGTGTTTATAGTTAACAACAAAAGACTTAAAAAAAAACACTGAAAAAGCTGAGAAAACTTTTTGTGCCACAATACCATGATGTGTTATCTGTTCATGTTATATTTGCTACATTTATGAAAGACTACTTCTTTCAACAGACGGACAATATTTCCCATACCCCTATTTTCTGTGCATATTGCCATATTTGAAAATACCTTTTTTGAAAGACCCTTTTTAAGTACAAGGAGTTGTCTCAGGGAGGATCCATAGTATCTAATGTATTAGCTCTGCCTTTCCTCATTACCAACCACATCAACATTAAATGGCAGGCTTCTGCACAAATTCCCCTTTACAGGCTTAGCCGTTAACCATAAAATGTCCTCCAAAAGATATGCCCGCCTCAGTCCAAGCCTAACAGTTAAAGTAAGTATAATATTTTATAAATGTCATTATCTTCGAGACATGTTACTATGAGAATGACAATGACTTTCTAGACTAAGCAGACAGTTCTTTAATACGTTTTTAAAATCGCTCAGGGCACAGTCTGCTGAAGTTGCCCACAGAGCTTTCTTCAGGGTCCAGTGCTCTGAGATATGTAATTCCCTCAGCAAGTAGAAATTATAGCACCTAGTTTATTACTGAAAAGGATTTAGTCCTTACTGACGTATTAGACTGATTGCATTGAACAGGATCTTTATGCTATTTACATCAAACAGGCTCTATATGCAGCTGTTTGCTGGAAAATAAAGTATGTCAATCCATCTATAGAATTAATAGAACTCTACTGGTTACTAGACCATTGCTTGGCAAATTGTGGTTCTCACTGGTAAGGCGCCACCAACACAGAGAGACATGTATGGAACTAGGTGCATAGAAGTGCCTTTTCGCACCTATTTTTTCAGTGTATAATGCACCGGAATGTATGAAAGTGGTTTTTGCACGATTATAAATGAGGTCTAAAGTTCATCGCGCCTCGTCTGTGTGTTTGGCGCATTATGTAACAGGCACATAAGTAATGCACCAAACATGTATAAAGGCTATATATAGGCTGGAAATAAAAGAAAAGTCATCGAATAGCATGTCAGTGAACAGAAACTATGGTAGTGTTTTTGCTTGGTGGACCACGAGTCCCAGCAAGACCTGTGGTGTGCTGGCTCTTGCTGTATGTAGAATAAAGGGTGAGAGCAGCAAAAATAAATTTCAAATTGAATGTACAGTAGTAAAAATTAAAAATTTCAAAATCTGAAAAACATCTTCAGTGGGTTATTTCATGTAAACTTAGTTTTAGATTCTATTGATATTAAATACACTTTATAAGAGATATTTTTGGGATATTATATATTTTTATATTAATGTTATATGATACTTTTTTATTACATTTAAATAATTTCATTTTATATAGTTTGATAATTATCATAAATAATTTATTATTATTGTACTGGTGTAAGTTGAGAAATATTGGACATTTTGTTCCTTAACAGCAAATCTAGCTCCAATTCGACTCCTCAGGCTCAGGCAGACCACATTAAAATAGGTTTGAGCAGTAATGCACCTAGTTTTACCAACCCACATTCATGAAGGTGTCTAATATTACGAGTGTGGTGCAACACGCCCCCAGAACTCTCTCATGTTAGGTGCATTGTAGTCAGCACACTTTGGTGCATTTGACGCCAGGGAAGGGTGAAAAACCCGATCAGACATGTCTCCCATAGTTCTTAATGAGGCCATGCATCCTACCCAGGAATCCAAAGTTCAGATGAACAGTAGCCCTGCTCTAATGTTATTCTAAAACTGCTTAGCACTGAGCAGTAAGTTAACTTCCATTTTACAACAATAGTGTGGAGAAGTTATTTGTAGAGCTGAGACATCGGGGCAGATTTATCAATAGTGTTTTACTTTCAGACAGTGTAAAGTTAGACTAGACAGTCTTACAATGCGCCACATTTATCATAGTGTTGATAAATCCGGTGCAGGTTAGAACTGTCTAGTCTAAGTTTGTACCACAATTAAGTTTGCTTACTTTCACGCCAGAAACTGTGTCAAAATCTGGGCAAATCCACGCCCCCTTTTACGAGGCCACGGCCCTTTTGTCGGACGAGATGCAGAAGCATCTGAAACTGTCTAAAACACATAGTAAATGTGGAGAAAAGCTTGTTTTTTGGTGCAAATGGAGCCAGAATTCTGGCGCAACTGCCTTGATAAATCTGTCTCATTGTCTGTTCCTTGAGTCTCAATAGCTGGTATTTTTGGACTATGGAAAAAAAGACAGCTAAGAGGTCATTATATGAACAGTACTAAATATACCAAGGGTCAACATAATGATCTTTCCCCACTACGATTTATACTCCAGACTATAGCTTTAACAAAGAGATACCGTCTTCATCTAAAAAAGGTTTCTACACCAACATATAAGACATAAAAAGAGGTTTCTGCGAAAGCAGTGATACTATGAAACTCTGCCAGAAAAAGTTAGTGAACTCAAAAAAAGAATTAAAAAAGGGACTGGATGCATTTTTAAATGTAATAATATTACACGTTATAGTTTCTAGAGCTTTGGAGAAGGGTCGTTGATCCATCAGATTTTTTGTGATTGCCAAATTTAGGATTGCAAAGGAATTTTCCTAAGATGAAGAAAATTGGCTTTTATGTCTTGGTGGATCTTGCTTTCGCTGAATAAATTCTGCATACTGATAGACTGGATGGATAATGGATGGATGTTTTTTTTCAGCCTTACAAACTATCTTAATATGATACTAGAGACAATATGACTAATACTGTTTGCAACGCAGCCAGTATTGGTCACATTCTACATGTTCTATTTTTGAAATGGTTTTAATTGCCTATTAACCCTGGTGGAATGATTTTTTAGCTGTTAAAGCCCAAAAAAAGGAAAAGTTTGAAAAGCCTTACTTTAGACATGGGTGACTGTTAAGGAGACCAATAAAGTAAGATCAAGTACTTTGTCATATTATTTGTTATTTGATGGTGAAGATGGATTATCAATAAACGATATGTTTTATCTCTTCCATTGGACTGCTGGATCAGTTTTCGTATTTTCACATGTGTAATGTCCTATGACTATTTCGTGTATACCAACACTTTCTTAAGGCATTACATGCGTCTGTTCCCATCTGTCTTATGACTATGTGAATGGAATAAAGCTACACGAGGAGGATTGGTGAGTGTCGCAGCTAATTTTTTGGACTAGGAATATATCCATCTCTCTATTTTCTCTGACCACCATTGTAAATGTAAGACTGGCATCTAGTGTTGTGCTGGGTTGGACCTACCGGAAGTAGTTTTGATTGGTGCTGATCCCTTTTCTATTTACAAAACTTAAAATAATCACTACAGTGGCATATGCTTGGCTTAAAGTATGAATATAGTGGTTATGGGTTTTTCAAGACAACATTAATTAGAGATTGAATGGCATGACTGCTAATATAAATATTCTCAACTACACCCTGCTGCACAGACACAACATGATGCCCCTCAGTGATGTTTGCAGACAGATTATACAAAGAAAGTTTTGGGACACAGTAAATTAGAAGGTCTCTGAAGTGCACATAACATTTCCAACTTTTCATTAGAAAGCAAAATATTTAGTCTGGATCTTTTGTGGACTTCTCTCTTCTTAGAAAAGTTGGATTATCAAAGAGCCAACTCAGCCCATAGGATCAACTCCAAACAGATTAACAGATCTAGGGACCTACCTAAAGATCTGTTGAAACAGTTACTTTTGTGTAGTAGAATTGTGACAAAGCTTTACTATAAATTAAGAACATGGAGTAGGAGGTGTTTGTATTTGTGTGAGCTACAATAATTGCGAATATCTCCATTTACACTCCATTGTGCAAATGAGTTTGTATAGAACAGATGTACTGATAGATACAGTATCTCACAAAAGTTACTATACCCCTCAAATTGTTTGTAAATATTGTAATATCTTTTCATGGTGCAACACTGACAATATGACACTTTGATACAATGTAAAGTAGTCATTGTACAGCTTGTAAAACGGTATAAATTTGGTGTACCCTCAAAAATAACTGAACACACAGCCATCAATGTCTAAACCATCAATGGGCATACTTGCTTTTGTTGACAGTGGTTTAGACATTGTTGGTTGTGTGTTTTTTTGAAGGCACACAAAATTTACACTATTATACAAGCTGTACACTGACTGCTTTACATTGTATCAAAGTGTATAAACTTTTGTGAAAATTAGTATTGTCTATGTATAGTACTCATGTGGAGAAATATCAGACTGTTCCTATCCACCTGCTCTATTTGCATTATGATGTTTCACAGGCAGTGTAGACTCATCTAAAATGAAAGGAAGTACTGCCTGAAAAAGGTAGCTTTCGTGGTGATAATCGACAGCAGAAACCCATGAGGGTTAGGTTTTGATTTTAACTATAGGGTCGTGGTGTAAATTAAGCAGGATTTTGGTTGAGGTCACAAGGGGATTTCCATGTCTTTCTGGCTGGCTCCAAATGACAGAGCATTGTGATGCATTGGAGAGAAAATACAGGCACGGAAGCTATGAATGTGTCAAAGATTTTCTCTACTGGGAAACAAAAGGCAGTCGATTTTATTGGTCATAAAAAGCAAACGTTTTGAAATAAATTGTGATTCTCCAATCGAGCATAGGCTCCTGTTTGTTGTATATAGTTTGTGGTTTTCTGTAAGCCCTGTGTTTTCTTCCCATTATGTTCTGGTACCATTATTGAAATAGATGAGATATGAAAGAGCATAAAAAATGGCAGTTTGTTACATACAAGATGGTGGAACAAGCATAGAGAAATATACAAACAGTGGATATTTCCATTGACAGCGCCTCTCTCTCCTTACTGTGCAACTATAAATACAGCATTAAACACAATGCTAATAAGGTATTGCTGTGTGAGAGACTTTTTGTGTGCATTAGATGTACTACATGACTTAAAGCATACATAAGAAATCTCTCCTAAGTCCATTTCAAATGTTTTCAATTTATACACAATTCCAGGATGGGAGTGCACGGTCCCATTAATCAGCAAATGATGCATATTCTAGCCATGTGCTGTCACTTTCTAGGGGTTTTCTCACCATGCTGTTTCACAGATTCAGTCAACTTCAGAATCACAATTCCTGTTCAGGCTGTGGGCAGGTGTACAGTAGTGATTGGCAGATTACCTCTGCATTTCCTGTGACATGACTTATGGAGGTTTATTAAATACAGAGCTCTAAAGGGTCAAATCTAGACATTAACTTAAATAAACAAGCTCCTGTGCTGCCAATAACACTTAGCAGGATATGAAGTCCCATGGTTGGACAGGGCTGCTTGGAGCAATCAGAGCAGAGCAAGCAGAGAGAGGTGGTCTGTAACCTAGAGAAACTTGTGTACACAAGAAGTAGTATAAATCTCCTTTATCTCCTAAACAAAGCAAACAGCAATGTATTTGGTAATAGTCTTTATTTACTTTTGTATACATGTTTAATCATTGTGGTGAGAAAACCCCTTCAAGTCCTGAAATAATCATATCTACTTTTCATCATTTTACTTTTTTGTCAGCCTCTCAGCCATTGCCTTATAGATATAGTTCAGAAAACAGTTCACTTAAGATATAAGACAAAAACATCATGAACTTTTGTGCGCTTTTTCTTATACCTCATAAATAATTCCTGTTTTTTTATATCGACATAATGTATGTTGTAAAATATGGATAATGTGTAGTAAATGAGAATCCTATATCTGAATTCTACAGATGCTTCCAAATCTCCTTTTCCATAATACCTAAATTCCAATAGTTCTTGTTCATGATTGCCCCACCCCCTACCAGTGTTTTGATTGTTTTTATCCTGATATCTTCTACAATGGTCTCATGCTTCCGGCTCAATGAGACATAAAACAAGTTCGAAGCAGTCTATTGAATAATAGAAAAAACTTGTTGTGACCACTTCAGTATGTGTAGTTAAATTTTTAGATGGTGCTCACCCGGAACATAAACGTGATTGCTAGGAAATTGATGTGAGCAGAGGCTGTGAATGGAGAAATAACCACGACTCAGTGGAAGTAGCATATTAAATTACACCATGTATACATTTACTGCACTAGAATTAGCTTTAGAAGAGCACCAGCATCAGCAACTATCATGGTAATAAAGATTTACAGAGATTTAGTTTCAAATAAATGTGGAGAAAAGCTTGTTTTCGGTGCAAATGGAGCCAGAATTCTGGCGCAAAATGCCTTGATAAATTTTGTTCATTGTCTGTTCCTTGAGTCTCAAAAAGCTGGTATTTTTGGGGCTATGGAAAAAAAGACAGCTAAGAGGTCATTTTTATGAACCAGTACTAAAATTTTAAACCCAAAGGGTCAACATAATGATCTTTCCCCACTTCGATTTTATACTCCAGACTATAGCTTTATAAAAAGAGATACCGTCTTCATCTAAAAAAGGTTTCTACACCAACATATAAACATAAAAAGGGTTTTCTGGAAAGCAGTGATACTATGAAACTCTGCCAGAAAGTTAGTGAACTCAAAAAAGAATTAAAAAAGGGACTGGATGCAATTTTTAAATGTAATAATATTACACGTTATAGTTTCTAGAGCTTTGGAGAAGGGTCGTTGATCCATCAGATTTTTGTGATTGCCAAAATTTAGGATTGCCCAAAAGGGAATTTTCCCAAGATGAAGAAAAATTGGCTTTTATGTCTTGGTGGATCTTCTTTCGCTGAATAAATTCTGCATACTGATAGACTGGATGGATAATGGATGGATGTTTTTTTTCAGCCTTACAAACTATCTTAATATGATACTAGAGACAATATGACTAATACTGTTTGCAACGCAGCCAGTATTGGTCACATTCTACATGTTCTATTTTTGAAATGGTTTTAATTGCCTATTAACCCTGGTGGAATGATTTTTTAGCTGTTAAAGCCCAAAAATGGAAAAGTTTGAAAAGCCTTACTTTAGACATGGGTGACTGTTAAGGAGACCAATAAAGTAAGATCAAGTACTTTGTCATATTATTTGTTATTTGATGGTGAAGATGGATTATCAATAAACGATATGTTTTATCTCTTCCATTGGACTGCTGGATCAGTTTTCGTATTTTCACATGTGTAATGTCCTATGACTATTTCGTGTATACCAACACTTTCTTAAGGCATTACATGCGTCTGTTCCCATCTGTCTTATGACTATGTGAATGGAATAAAGCTACACGAGGAGGATTGGTGAGTGTCGCAGCTAATTTTTTGGACTAGGAATATATCCATCTCTCTATTTTCTCTGACCACCATTGTAAATGTAAGACTGGCATCTAGTGTTGTGCTGGGTTGGACCTACCGGAAGTAGTTTTGATTGGTGCTGATCCCTTTTCTATTTACACAACTTAAAATAATCACTACAGTGGCATATGCTTGGCTTAAAGTATGAATATAGTGGTTATGGGTTTTTCAAGACAACATTAATTAGAGATTGAATGGCATGACTGCTAATATAAATATTCTCAACTACACCCTGCTGCACAGACACAACATGATGCCCCTCAGTGATGTTTGCAGACAGATTATACAAAGAAAGTTTTGGGACACAGTAAATTAGAAGGTCTCTGAAGTGCACATAACATTTCCAACTTTTCATTAGAAAGCAAAATATTTAGTCTGGATCTTTTGTGGACTTCTCTCTTCTTAGAAAAGTTGGATTATCAAAGAGCCAACTCAGCCCATAGGATCAACTCCAAACAGATTAACAGATCTAGGGACCTACCTAAAGATCTGTTGAAACAGTTACTTTTGTGTAGTAGAAATTGTGACAAAGCTTTACTATAAATTAAGAACATGGAGTAGGAGGTGTTTGTATTGTGTGAGCTACAATAATTGCGAATATCTCCATTTACACTCCATTGTGCAAATGAGTTTGTATAGAACAGATGTACTGATAGATACAGTATCTCACAAAAGTTACTATACCCCTCAAATTGTTTGTAAATATTGTAATATCTTTTCATGGTGCAACACTGACGATATGACACTTTGATACAATGTAAAGTAGTCATTGTACAGCTTGTAAAACGGTATAAATTTGGTGTACCCTCAAAATAACTGAACACACAGCCATCAATGTCTAAACCATCAATGGGCATACTTGCTTTTGTTGACAGTGGTTTAGACATTGTTGGTTGTGTGTTTTTTTGAAGGCACACAAAATTTACACTATTATACAAGCTGTACACTGACTGCTTTACATTGTATCAAAGTGTATAAACTTTTGTGAAAATTAGTATTGTCTATGTATAGTACTCATGTGGAGAAATATCAGACTGTTCCTATCCACCTGCTCTATTTGCATTATGATGTTTCACAGGCAGTGTAGACTCATCTAAAATGAAAGGAAGTACTGCCTGAAAAAGGTAGCTTTCGTGGTGATAATCGACAGCAGAAACCCATGAGGGTTAGGTTTTGATTTTAACTATAGGGTCGTGGTGTAAATTAAGCAGGATTTTGGTTGAGGTCACAAGGGGATTTCCATGTCTTTCTGGCTGGCTCCAAATGACAGAGCATTGTGATGCATTGGAGAGAAAATACAGGCACGGAAGCTATGAATGTGTCAAAGATTTTCTCTACTGGGAAACAAAAGGCAGTCGATTTTATTGGTCATAAAAAGCAAACGTTTTGAAATAAATTGTGATTCTCCAATCGAGCATAGGCTCCTGGTTGGTGTATATTGTTTGTGGTTTTCTGTAAGCCCGGTGTTTTCTTCCCATTATGTTCTGGTACCATTATCGAAATAGATGAGATATGAAAGAGCATAAAAAATGGCAGTTTGTTACATACAAGATGGTGGAACAAGCATAGAGAAATATACAAACAGTGGATATTTCCATTGACAGCGCCTCTCTCTCCTTACTGTGCAACTATAAATACAGCATTAAACACAATGCTAATAAGGTATTGCTGTGTGAGAGACTTTTTGTGTGCATTAGATGACTACATGACTTAAAGCATACATAAGAAATCTCTCCTAAGTCCATTTCAAATGTTTTCAATTTATACACAATTCCAGGATGGGAGTGCACGGTCCCATTAATCAGCAAATGATGGCATATTCTAGCCATGTGCTGTCACTTTCTAGGGGTTTTCTCACCATGCTGTTTCACAGATTCAGTCAACTTCAGACTCACACTTCCTGTTCAGGCTGTGGGCAGGTGTACAGTAGTGATTGGCAGATTACCTCTGCATTTCCTAGTGACATGACTTATGGAGGTTTATTAAATACAGAGCTCTAAAGGGTCAAATGTAGACATTAACTTAAATAAACAATCTCCGGGGCTGCCAATAACACTTAGCAGGATCTGAAGTCCCATGGTTGGACAGGGCTGCTTGGAGCAATCAGAGCAGAGTAAGTACAGAGAGAGGTGGTCTGTAACCTAGAGAAACTTGTGTACACAAGAAGTAGATAAAATCTCCTTTATCTCCTAAACAAAGCAAACAGCAATGTATTTGGTAATAGTCTTTATTTACTTTTGTATACATGTTTAATCATTGTGGTGAGAAAACCCCTTCAAGTCCTGAAATAATCATATCTACTTTTCATCATTTTACTTTTTTGTCAGCCTCTCAGCCATTGCCTTATAGATATAGTTCAGAAAACAGTTCACTTAAGATATAAGACAAAAACATCATGAACTTTTGTGCGCTTTTTCTTATACCTCATAAATAATTCCTGTTTTTTTATATCGACATAATGTATGTTGTAAAATATGGATAATGTGTAGTAAATGAGAATCCTATATCTGAATTCTACAGATGCTTCCAAATCTCCTTTTCCATAATACCTAAATTCCAATAGTTCTTGTTCATGATTGCCCCACCCCCTACCAGTGTTTTGATTGTTTTTATCCTGATATCTTCTACAATGGTCTCATGCTTCCGGCTCAATGAGACATAAAACAAGTTCGAAGCAGTCTATTGAATAATAGACAAAACTTGTTGTGACCACTTCAGTATGTGTAGTTGAATTTAGATGGTGCTCACCCGGACACATCACGTGATTGCTAGGAAATCTGATGTGAGGCAGAGGCTGTGAATGGAGAAATAACCACAGACTCAGTGGAAGTAGCATATTAAATTACACCATGTATACATTTACTGCACTAGAATTAGGCTTTAGAAGAGCACCAGCATCAGCAACTATCATGGTAATAAAGATTTACAGAGATTTAGTTTCACTAAATGAATTTTGTTTTGTTGTTTCTGTTTTTTCAGCTCCCTCAGGCCCAAAAGGTAAAAAATAATAATTCTGTTAATATTTCATTGAGTAGAACATTAAACGTCTGTGCATGTGTGCAGTGCTATACACTTAGTACAGTGGTACCAAGGTCAACAACACATTCAATAGTGTTTGCTCAAGATACTAGTATTCTCAATCTTATGGAATTTGACTGTGCCAATACATAGTACATCTGTTTTGGACATTTTTTTTTTAATTTATAAATTACTAAGCAAACAGTGTTGAAATTCACTCCTGCCCAGTGCTAAAGTACAAGAAGCCTTATTGTAGAGTATAAGGTGTCTTAAGATTTAGCCCTGGCTAGTGAAAGCTGTACAACCTGGTCTCCACTGTTCTAAGGATAAGTCTATGCGTCATCTGAATAGAGTACATGTGAGTCTCATGTCCTACAAATATTCTGTCTGTAACTTCAGCCTTATACCATACCTGCTATGGTGTATCATAATATGTATATATAACATAATGGGACTTGTTGAACAATTAGTGGCGTCCAGTCAGATTCTACCTGTCATTTTCCCATTTAGAATATTGCCTGTTCTTAGAATCCGAAAAATATGACATGTACTAAATGGGATGTAACTGGACAGATTGAGAGACTTATCAAAGTTTTATGATATAAATGGGTAGGTTAGGAATGCTGGACCCCTGTGCTGGGACCAGTGACAACACTGTACCTGGCAGGTTGACTTAATCTGAAAAGCTCATCTCACTAACTACTCTACAAAGGGAAAGTTCCACCTCAAGGATTCATCTTTTGCCTGGGTTAAAAGAGGTTTCAGGCTCTCTCCTCTGTATGGGTCCCAGGCTCTGCTCCTCTTCTAGGTTAAACATAAATAATTTACACTTTTAATCTGACTCTTGACATACCAGAAAAATGTGTGCTAGAATCGGATTGGATATTACAGGCTACAGGACATTTCCTGTGTAGCAGTTTCATAACTATCTTCCATTATTGTTGACAAAGCCCCATTTTGGTTATATGCATACATATGGGTAAATATATTACATTATGTGTATCACGCCATACATGTCTGTGTAATCACAAAAACAAATTTCTGCAAAAATTCTCTTATCATACACATACCCCATTTTCACCCCACTTACCCCATAAAATGTCACTTGACATTTGTTTGAGAGGTTGACATACAAAGTGTTTGCAAACTCCCTAAAAGGGTTTTCTGAATATAGTACTTTGTGACATGTCAGTCACACATAGAAAGTGCAAAGAAATCAGCTCACCACTCGATGCAAGGACGCACGGACCCTCCAGGCAAGAGGAACGCAGGCAGAAGAGAAAAAGTTGTCCAGCAATCCAGATGGCCAGTAAAAACTTGAGGTTTATTGTAACATCTTTAAAATATACAGCAGCATACAAGCACAAGAAAGATGTGGCACGGCGATGCGTTTCGGGGGATCACCCCTTCATCATGGCCATGATGTTACATCATGATGTTATGTAAAGATGTTACAATAAACCTCAAGTTTTTACTGGCCATCTGGATTGCTGGACAACTTTTTCTCTTATGTCAGTCACACATAACTGAAACTTATGTAAGAGGGCAAAAAGCCAATGATCTGAACGAGGGGGTGCACTTTTCAGCAGAAGACACAAAAAGTGACCATGACTTACTGGAAGTCATTGTAAGTCTCAAAAAGTTACTCTGCTTCTGGATAGGAGAAAGGGAAGTCTTTAAATTTGTATGTGTTGCCGTTTTGTTGTCAAGCAAGTATCCTATTATAAAGCTATAATAGTTTGAAATAATTTAAGAGAATTTGTCCTTGAGTTACAAAAACATGGCTGCTTTTTGTTCCCCCAAAAACAGCATCATTTTTATTCACAGGTCACGTTTGGTATTGCAGCTCAGCCATATTCACTGAAATTTAGCCTACATTACCACACGCAATCTATTGACAGGTGTATCAATTTTCCTGGAAGGCAGCAGCCATATTTTTCTAAACTAGGCAATGCTGATTATTATTTCAGCTTTACGTGTCTTATATCAATGAAGTACTGCTCAGTATTTGGAGGTTTGTGAAATACCTGAAAAGCATTTTTTTTTTAAATTCATCTTTACTTGAGGGTTTTATTAACAAACGCTTTCCTTCGTTCAGGACATTGGTGGGGGTACCTTCTCCTAGACAACTACTAATATGACCTTTTGACAGTTGTCAAGAGTACTATAATCAATGAAACCCCTTTTGTGTTGTCTAATCAATACATTGATAGCTACAACCTTCAGACATTGGTATGTTTTACTAGAGAAATCACAAACCTGTTGTAAAGACTTTTTTAAACCAAGAAAAAGGACATGTTATTTTTGCTGCCAACAGAAAGTTTTAACATTCCAGGGTGGGAATAACAATGATTGACACAGTACAATAAGATATGTATTTAAGTAATTGGTGCCCAAACTTGTCATGATTTCCAGTGTTTTTTCTTTTTTTTTCTTGAAATGTTATTTTTCTGTCAACATTTCAAACAATCCCAATGTCTAAACCATTTTTACTTTGATCTTTGGGGACCAATTCCATTTTGTTCTCCACCTATTATGGAATTCTTTTCTACATGGGTTGTACCGCATTGTGCAAGGTATACCTGACTGCAAAGCTTCAGATCTGTCACTATGTTCACCTCTATATCTTCAAGGCAAAACCATATTATTCTTTCCTCATACACATTGCTTGTCTTGTTTGTGACTTTTCTCATCTTTGTTGGTGTCAATTATGGAGACAATATTCCAGAAAAGAATATAAAGTTGTCAAGTAATTAATGCAATGACAATATGGTGTCATTTAGAGAAGTAGAAACATGGGAACTTGTGCTGGTTATTTTACTAAAGCAAGTTTAGAATGTTCAATGCAAATATCTAGATTATATTGAAAAAATTGAAATTAAACTGACTTGGCAAAGAACATCTATAAGAAGACTGTAAGATTGAACAGTTTGATGGAATTTAGACCGAGAAAGCAATAGGACTTTTCCAGTTTCTGTGGAGAACTTTAGTAGGCAATATCTTGTATAGTAACCAACTTCAAGGAGCAGGAACTATTAATATGTAACTAAGAGATGCTACAGGAAATTCTGCTGATAGAACTGATCAACTGAATAACCAACAAACATTCAACCAAAGGTTATAGAGCAGACTCCAAATTGTTGCAGAAGCTGCCTAACCAAGTCTTTGTCTTGACAAGTATAGATCATGTTTACCAATAAGTCTGGGCTCCCCATTAAACCTGGCATATGCTCTGGATTGCTTTGGCCGACATTGGCCTTGTTGTCCAAACTTGACATACTCTCCTACCATTTTGTCTAATTAAAAAAGTTGTTTTTTATGTACAATCCCGGGATATACACTTAATCAATCATAACATTCAAAACACTGACAGGTAAAGTGAATTACATTGATAATTAGTACCTATCAAGGGGTGGAATATTTTAGACAAGAAGTGAACAGTCAGTTCTTGGAGCATAAGTATCTAAGTGACTTTTACTAGGGCCAAATTGTAATGACTAGAGGACTGGGACAATCCATCTCCAAATCAACTGGTTTTGTGAAGTGTTTCTGACTAGTAATTGATAAAAGTGTTTTATGGACAGACAATGATAAACTGGTGACAGGGTCATAGACTTCTAAGGGTCACTGTTGGATATAGGGAGCGAAGACAGACCTGGTCTGATGCCACAGAGCAGCTACAGCACCAATTACTGGAAAGGACAATGCTGTAATAGAATGATATAGGAACACGAGGTACATTGCAGCTTGGGGGTGCTCCATTGCAGAACAGACATTTCCCTTGTACAACCATAGTCACTGCCAAAAACACTTACAGTAAGTATATGAGGTTGTTTAATCTTATTAATCAATTCTAGTGATGAATGTCACTTACCTGGGGAAGAGATGGTACTAGACTGTGATATGGGAAGAAGGCAAGGTGGTGATGCTTTTGGCAATGTTCTGGTTGGAAACCACCATTCCTGTGAATACTACTTTAACACCTACAATCTAAACATCTAAACATAAATACAGACCAAACACACTTCTTCATGTTCAGTAGTATTCTTTAATGACAGTGGCCTCTTCCAGTTTGATTTTGACTTGACCTCCAAATTCCAGAGCATCTGTTGAATGTGCTTGAGAAACAAGTGCAATCTAAGCGATGCAGATTCCAACTCACGATTTACAGGACTTAAATGATCTGCTGGTAATGCTGCCAAAAAGCACAGGACACTTTCAGAAATGCTGTAGAGCCCATTCTTGACAGGTTATATCTGCTTTGGTGGCACCAGGAAGAACTACACAATATTAGGCAGTATCTTGTTTCTGATCTGTGTAACATATAGGTTTTCTGATCATCACATCTTTTTACAACTTGGTATACAATCTTGGTATACAATCTTTTCAGTTATCCAGGTATGTGGGCTGGGGGCCCAAATGCAACCTCTGCAACCCCTGCATCATATATACAAAACAATATAATGAATAATGCAGAAGTATAAAAATACAGTGAAATCAGAAAAAAAATATAGCTTTTGTTAGATTAACCAAATGTATGTAACATTAAGGGCTACATGTAAGTAAATTGTCTAGGTCTAAAACTCACTTTGTTGCCCATAGCAACCAATCAGAGCTCCCCTTTCATTTTCCAGAGCACTAAATGAAATGAGAAGGACGCTCTAAATGGCTGCTATGGGCAACAAAGTGAATTTTAGACCTAGACCGTTTTTATACATGAGGCCCTAAGTTCTGTAATTCTTATGTATAGTAATAGTTACTACATTTTTTAGATTGTATAGTAACCTAAAGCATAATCCAGATGTTGAGTTTTAAGATTTATGCACAAAATATGTTCCCAGGATTAAAAAAAGAAAATAAATGCTTCAAAGGGAAAATCAAACTACAATAAAGATGAACAAATAGGACATAAAATGTGTTGAGAAATATGGGGACCAAACCACTAGAGGTTACACCAGGCGATCCAAGCATCAAAAAAACATTAATTGTACTAAATAGAAGAGAAACAAATAGACATCTCAGAATATAAAACTAATGGCTGTTATAGCACTAAATATAAAAGCACAATGCAAATGAATAGAGTCTTGGTCTGTGCCACGGGATTCTCAAAACTGCACACCAGTGGAATGAAGCCTTGCTAAGTAAGTTGTGTTAGGGATTAGTGCTGCTAATCTGACACCTGCTTTCCTTGTGTATGAATATCAAATAGGGGGTACAAAGTTTTGGACCCCAAAACCATTAGCTATAGTGAAAAGGAACAAGCAAATAATGGTTTATTCACTCTCGGGACCAGAGCATCCACCTTTTACGGTACATGGATAGCTACAACTTCCCCAGGGATAATAGATGATTGCTCAGAGTTTCTGATCTGATGCTGATTGCTATCTTGATGAGACAACTTATACAGAATGCATACAAATGAGTATCCTGAAAAGAGGACCTCCTGTATGAACCCGAACATTACTTAATACGATATAGGAAAAAGTGTTCAGTGAACTGGACAACTTTAAATGTTGCATAAGACGGTAAACAAGACAATTATTTTCTCCAACAAGATTGGGAGATTGAACATTATGAAACAAGTTTAATTCAGTGAACATCGACCTATGAAGTGGTATAGGTTTACTCAGTTAATTAAGTATTTGGTTATTTGACCTTGGTGAAAACTTAAAACAGTGTAACTTTTTAAAATAGACAACCTTGGTCTAGTTTCAGATTCCCATGTAAACTACAATATGTGGAGATAGTAGCCATGGAGAATCCTGAGGGCAAAAAGGAGAGAAAAATATCTTTATTTTTATCTTTATTAATATATTTTTCCCCTATAAAGATATTACAAATGGGCATGTGTTTCCCACATGTATCCCTTTAATCCAATCAACAAGTAAGAATGTTGAAATATTACAGATTTTGTTAATGGATGCATTACGCAACCTTTTAAGTGAACTGCCGTAACCTCATACAGATTGTAAATTTGTCATTATAGTTTACAGTCCTGCTGTTGTTGGAGCACATACTGCTCAGCATAAAGTGTGAGAGATGGTAGCATCTACAATATGGAATATTCTTGTTTTTACCCAGCAAATTAGACAGTTATACTTAAAAGTCTAATTTGCTGGATAAAAACAAGAATTAATGCAAGATGCATCCACCTTAAATGTTAGGCTTGTGAGCTTTAACGTGTCCAATTATTTGCTCCATATCATACAACTGGGCCCATATTACTTAAAAACAAGGATGTTGCTAGAATCTCAGGACATTCAGGTCACCCTTGATAAGCGCAGGAGGAATAATATTTAGCTTTGCATTTAGCCCGATACACAACTATTTTCTCCCACCATAAAATAATGTTACCTGTAACTAATACTTGGAACTTTACACTATAACAAACAGTGATGATTGAAAGTTTTTGAACCTCTCAGAATTTTCTTTATTTCTGCATAAACTTGACCAAAAACAACAGATTTTCACACAGATTTTTACAAATCAAACAAATAAGTTAGAAATATTGGTCATTTATTTATTGGGGAACATGATCCATAATCACATATCTGTGAGTGGCAAAAGTATGTGAACCTTTGCTTTTATTAGCTGCAATGGCCCTTTGTGCAGCAATAACTGCATCTAAAGATTTCTGGCAATTGTTGATTAGTCCGCACATTGGCTTGGAAACATTTTGTTATGTTGGTGGGTTTTCACCAATGAACCGCTCCGTTAAACTTCTTCCATAATATTACTTTAGGATTAAAGTCAGGATTTTGACTTGGTCTTTACAAAATGTTAATTTTATTTTTTTACCATTTCTATTGTAAAACGTTAGGTGTGTTTATTTTTTTTTTTTATTGTTGCAAGACCCACATTAACTTTAGATTCAGCGTATGGACAGATGTCCTGACATTTTGCTTTGAAATATGCTGGTTTAATACAGAATTTATTGTTCCATCCGTTATGATAAGTCTCCTGGCCCATATGCAGCAAAACAGGCCCAAACCCTGTTACTACCACAACAGTCTTTCACATATAGTATGAGGTTTTTATGTGGGAATGCTTTTTTTTCCATTTTCCAAGCTCTTCATTTAAAGCAGAAAGTTCTATTTTGGTCTTATCCGTCTGTCCACAAAACATTGTTCCAGTATTTTTCTGGCTTGTTCAGTTGATCTTGTCCAGCAGTCTTTAGCAAACAGAGGAGCAGCAATGTTCTTTTTGGAGAACAGTGGCTTTCTCCATGTAATCCTGTCATGCAAAACCATTGCTGTTTGGTGTCCTCTTGGTGGACTCATAAACATTAACATTAGTTAATGTGAGAAAGCACTTAAATTCCAGAGAGGTTAACTTGGATTCTTTTGTGACCTGGTGTACTATTATATTGATAGTTGACCACTCGTAGGGAGAGTAATAATGGTCTTGAATTTACTCCTTTTGTACACAATCTATGTGAGTTGGTGAAGTCCAAACTCTTTAGAGATGGTTTTGTAACCTTTTCAAGCCTGATGAGTATCAACAATTCTTCTTCTGAAGTCCTTAGAAATCTTTTGTTTGTGTCATGATACACTTTCATAAACATGTGTTGTGAAGATCAGACTTTCATAGGTCCCTGTTCTTTAAAAAAAAATGCTTTTCCCAGATATGTGTTATTGGATCACTTATTTAAAAAATAAATTATGCTTATACTTTGATCCATTTGTTTGATTTGGTACTTTTATCTACTTTAAGACTGGGAAACTTTTACGGCAGATTTATGCAGAAATAAAGAATATTCTGAAATGTTCCCAAACTTACAAGCATTATTGAATTGTATTTATTTTTCTCAACATATAGAAGAAAATCATGACTATTACTCCAAATATCCCGCATCCCTTTACACTTTACGCAATATATATTACTACTATGTCATTACTAAATAATTATACCACCACAAAAGATGCCCCAGTAAATAGTACCAGACAGACTGTGTTGTCATAAATAGTGGCAACTGTGTTTACTCAATAAATAGTTAAGGCCATCCTTTCCTGACAAACAGTGCATGCCAGCTGTGCTCCTACAAATATGCCTGCCACCTGCAAACTGAAGTGGTAGGTCAGTTAAATGTCTCATATCAAGCAATATCATCACTAGCCTTAGGCCCAAAGTCCAATCTGCCATTATCAAACCAAAATGCAGACTAATCAGTCAAAGGCATCTAATGTATTTCTATTGTACCATATGCACTGTGGCAAATAGAAGAAAATGATGCTCTGCAGCTTTATGTCATTGGTTAATCTCTAATGTTAGTGTGACACTAGTAGATGGCTATCATACTTAGTAGGGCATTGCTGGAAATCTGGAAATCTGCTGTGTGTGGTGGGTATTATAAATGGATCACAAGTAAGATCTTTGTGCTACATGAAAATACCAATATTACAGGCCAGTAGTGTTGTGTTTTGATTTTGGGTCAAAGATAAATTCAACCTGAATCCAAGCATTTGAGTTTGAGTTGACCAGAATAGATTTTCGTAAAAAATCGGCCAAAAAAATCAACTGTAACTTTAATTTTAACCCTAAGTTAGGTTATGGGTTGTATAAGGGGTCAACACTGTGACCTTACTTTCAGTCTGACATCCCATTCAACTTCTTTTCCTCTTACTGCAACATATATTCAATGTTATAGTAACTGGAAGTGATGTCGGACATGAAGTTTGATGACGCTTTCTGTTACAATAACATTGGGCCTATGCTCCAGTAATAGGAAGTGACGTTGGACAGGACATCGGACTGGAAGTTAGGTCGTAACTTGAGTTTATCAGTAAGTTAACCCCTAATATCATCCTAACCATAACCTAAGGTTTGGATTTCATTTCTGGTTATGGATAGATTCAACGACTCAAACCCAACTTTTTTCACAAGTTTTGGTCAAATATGTTCATACAAACAAGGCCATATTTGAGGAACACTGCTGGCCACTATTGTATGCAGGAGATGAGAGCAGCACACTACCTAATGGCATAGACTGTCTTAGTGGTGGAGTAACCTGTACTCTTTTAGATTATCTTAGGTTTCACATAAGTAGGTTATTCATGTGAATGACTCTCCATCCAAAAGCTATCATTCAATGAATGTTGGTGATGGTGGGGATCACTCTGAAAAACCTGTCTTGGACATCAAAAAAGCTTTTTCACCCACTTTTCATAAGGTCTAGTTTATATAGCTTACAGAACAAGGGTCCTATGGACTTTTTGTCTCACAGCAGCTTGAATATCATGCATTGTCCAAACCTGCTCAAGGTATTTTATGTGTTTATGGGGTAAATATTGGTTCTTACATTGAAATCTGAATCGGGATCTTGTCTCCAATACATGTGAAAAAATCTGTCTGGCGTTATTTGTTTCCATAAAATTGCTGACAGCTTTCTTTTTCCCCCCCTCTGTCATCCTTTATCTTGTGTAAGTAACGTTTTGTCCTCTTTAACCTCGCCAATCTCATATTTCAGCAACTTCAGAACACCATATATCATGCTTCGCTTCACTTACCTGTTACTCTTTGATGTGCTGTATTTTATGTCACCAAGGATTAAAAACAATATACGGTTATGGATTTGAGAACCTTGTGCTGCTCGCAAATTAACACACTGTAATGAGCTGGAGAGGAATATCTACTCTGTCACTGACTAAAAAAAGTTACAAAAATGTATATAAAAAGGGAAAATATTTTGAAAAAGCACAGAAAATAAGAAAACTGTTAGCCAGTATTTATGAGCAGTATTTTTGCTTTTTTTTGGCCAACAACAAGCCATAGCTAATATACATCAGCAAATTTAATAGTGATGTTTAATTGGAATAACAGATCTGTAAACAGCGACATGTTGACAATTTCCAGTTAGCAACAATATTTTTTTTGTATAGAGATAAAAACAAGCTAGCAAATAAACTGGAAGCAGATGAAGAAAGAAATTATGATACTGTTATTTGAAAAAGCATGCAGCATAATTTATTTGGATCATGTTTCTAATACATTTGTTAGTACTTTTCATTTGTACATTTATGTAAAATTCTCGGCACCTGATGTCGGGATTAGGTAGCCTGATTTTTAAATAGCACCTATTTAAAGAGAATCTGTCAGGGGGTTTATGTAGCCCAATGTGATAGACAAAGAGAAATTAAACTTGGTGATATATAGGTTTATATGATTTGATGCTGAACTTCTGAGAAAAAAAGCAGAGAAAAAAAAAGTTAAACTAAAATTCCTGCTTATCTTACCCTCACGTGATTGAGAAAGCTGTCATCACTGTATTAGGGCGGGGTTAGCAGGACTTTTCCTATCTCTTAAGCAGCCCTGTAAGGCCGTGTTCACACGGCTTATTCCCGACGGATTTGTGCGCCGTATTGAGCGCACAAATCCGCCGTGAATAAGGGCCGGGACGGGGGCGGGGCCGGAGCGTGGCGGGGGCGCCGCTCCCGACACCATAGACAATGCATTGTTTACGGTGCGTCCGCGCCGTAAATAATGTGCATGTCACTTTCTCCCCCCGCGGCGGATTCGCCGAGCGGGGAGGAGCGACGGATTCCACATGTTCTCTATGAGAGCAGTGGATTACCGTAATTGCTGCCGCGGATTGGCGCCGTACTGAAGCGCAAATCCGGCGCGCAGTACGGCGCCAATATGCGGCAGAATAAGCCGTGTGAACGAGGCCTAAGTCTTTACTTTACTTTTTACTCAGAAACTCTCCTCCAAATCCCATTAAACTAAATGTCACATAGCTTTGCTTCTCTCCTTCTATCAATTCCTGCACTTAAATAGGGTAGCATACAGCAACAGGCATGTAGAAACTGAGTACATAGAGCTATTACTTATATTAAACTATTTAAAAATATTTATGCTGCTGGTTTCTAGAACAGAAATTGCAGTTGAAAATATACTTCAACTTTTTAGGATTATGTAACCTGCTTTGCTTTTGTCTGCCTCAGCACAAAGGTTACATAGAGACACCTGGTGCTCCCTTTAGTTCTATAGTTCTGCATTATGGCTACTTTGAACAGTGGTGTATCAAACCTGGTAGTGTAAGAGATGGCAGCAGATTTGACTGAACCATGTGGTGCAAGCACAAATCAAATATATATATATATATATATATATTATATATCATATATATATATATATATATATATATATATATATATATATATTTCTTTTCTGATCTTGGATATTTTCAGTGGTTTGCATCTCAAGTCAAACCCTCTGTATCTACATTCATGAAGACATCTCTTGATTGTGTTCCTTGACGGTGTTATGACTCTCCTTGAGGATGTTCTTGACTTGGCTGAATACCGTGAAGGGGTTTTCCTTAAGTTTCTTCGGTCTCTCTTTTAGTTTCTTAACTTTTCATGAAGTAATAAGGGATAAGGCCACAATGTAACATAAATCTACTTATCTTGTCCAATGGCCTTTAAGCTTGTGACAATGGAGGGTTTATGTTAAAAATGACTGTAATTTCTAAATGGTTACTAAAATATTTTTGTTAAACTCCTAAAATTAAAGCAGAAAGTCAACAGTCCAGTTACACATGGGTGGCTTTTCTTCAAATCCATTGTGGCTGCAATAATGAAACTTGTATAACTGTCCAAACACATCTGGATCCACCTGTATAGACATAACTTTTATAGTGTAACTTCTGGAATAAACCTGGAATAAAATACAGATCATCCAATTTTTATTTCAATTGTGCTCACGATTTTAAACCTCTCACATTCACTATTGTTTTAAATGTCAAATCACGTGCATTCTGTTACTTTTTGTCGTGGTGTATCTGTTGAAAGTTTAATCCAATGTGTATTATCTCACTTTCTGTTTTGTTATTATTAGTTTATGACGTGATAAGTTTTAATCTTTATGCTACTATTTTGTTAATTGATGTTGGGAAAAACGTATAGTCTAGAAAATTTACTTTGGCGGTGGTTTTCAGAAAATGTTAAGGTTTTCCTTAAATAGCAAATAATAAATATGCTGTAATTGACAAACATTGGGTATGACTTAACCATTGAAGGACCCTCATCTGCAGAGTTTTTTTGGTTCTGGATTACCCAGATTTTCTTTGAATTAAGGACTACCAATTGATATCAATAGGCTCATAGCAATACTTTCTTATACTTGTAGAGGCTCTGCAGGGATATTGAACATTTTCTGCGGGTTTCACTGCACGTTACAGCTGATCACTGGTAGTCTTCGAGAGGTTTTTAATCAGCTTCTTGTTGGGGGACCCTACTAACAAATAATGTTTGTCTTAAGGAGACAACCCCTTTCACTATGATCCATATCAGGGCCGTTCCTAGGCTAAATTGCACTCAAGGCAGGGTGAAGAAATTTCTCCCCCCCAGTAACATAATGCACCATGATGCGACACAGTGCATCACCATCAGCCAAATCCAAAGATACAAAAAGCTTTAACACAATGTGCTATGTATAAAACTACTAAATAGTCATACAGCTACCAAATAAAACTGCTACATAAAACCAGAATCCCAGGCAAATAGTACCAATATCCTACTAAGACCACATCTCACCAGCACATAGTGACCGAATACCACTACACCGTGACCACGTAGCACCAGCACACAGTGACTGAATAATACCACAACACCATGATCACATATCACCACCACATAGTGACTGAATAATACATCATACCGTTACTGAATATAAGCCATTATAATACAACCAATATTACCGGCATACAGTGACCATACAGTGGTGGATACCAGATGTACACATGCTCTGCAGACATATAAGCGTTTACAGTAAAGTTACATCCAGGAACGCACAGGAAATATCTCTCAAGATATGTTCTCTTTCTCTTTTTCTTCTCCATCCAGCCCAGACCACCATGACGTCTTCTCCCGGTCACAACTCTTCACTGTAGAATTTACAAAACAAACATCTTAGACTCCTCACTTTATCATCATTTCTCTACCAATTCATATACAAACTCCCCATCTACAGCACCCCAAATGGTAATAATTACCCCCTTGTGTCCCAAACAGTAAAAGTGCCCCCAAACAGCTATGGGGCTTCCATTTGTGCAACAAGTTTTAGTCTTGTTTTGTATACCAATATTGGAATTAGTTAAATTCCCTAAGACAGTATGTAGATATACCCCCAAACTACGTAGGCAGTCCCCAGTTAGGTAGGTATATAGCACCCCATTATTTAGGTAAACTTATAGGTCCCCCAATAGGTAGATATCTCAGTCCCCTATTAAGTAGATAGATAGTTATGTAGGCCTCCCAATAAGTAGAAATATAGATCTCTATTATGTAGTTATATAGTCCCCTATAGGTAATTATTTGCCCCCTATAGCCAAGTAGATGCCCCCTGTAGCTAGTAAATTTTCCCCTGTAGCCAAGTAGTTGCCCCTGTATCCAGGTAGTAGCCCTTGTAGCCAATAAATTGCTCCCTGTAGCCAGCAAGTTTCCTCCGTGTAGCCCCCTGTAGCTAGTAAGTTGCCCCCTGTAGCCAGGTAGTAGCCCCTTGTAGCCAGTAAGTTGGCCCCTGTAGTCAGTAAGTTGCCCCTGTAGCCAGGTAGTAGCCCCCTGTAGCCAGTAAATTGCCACCTGTAGCCAGTAAGTTGCCCCCTGTAGCCAGTAAGTTGCCCCCTGTAGCCAGTAAATTGTCCCCTGTAGTCAGTAAAGTGTCCCCTCTAGCCAGGTAGTAGCCCCCTGTAGCCAGTAAGTAGCACCCTGTAGCCAGTAAGTTGCCCCCTGAAGCCAGTAAGTAGCCTGTTGTAGCCAGTAAATTGTCCCCTGTAGCAGTAAGTAGCCCCCTGTAGCCAGTTAATATGCCCCCTGCAGCTGATGGAAATAAAAAAAGCTTACTCACCTCTCCATGTTCCCTCTCCACCTGGCAGGTCTGGGAGCTGATGATCAGTGTAACCGGCGTGACATCATCACGTCGATTACACCCACCACACAGCTCCCGAAGGTCTCCAGGGACGGGAGCCGAGATCAAGCATTGCAGGGGGTGTGAGTACAGCCGTGTGTCACGCCCTCTGCAACGCTGAGGTGTTTGTACAGCGCTCAACAAGCGCTGTACATGCAAGGGAGAAGGCACGACAGTAACGATCCGTCCTGCCTCCTCCCTGTAGGAGCAGCTGCACAGCCACGTAGAGAGAGCCATTGATCACCGCGTGGGTTAGTCGGGCAGCCTTGGCGACCCCTCCGGTGAGCGGCGCCCTGGCGCCCTGGGCAATCACCCGCCTCACCCGCACATAGGAACGGTCCTGATCTATATTATGGACTGTCATAACATATGTTGTAGTTGATAAATAGCATGGAAGTCGTTTCTCTGGCTTCCTTGCTTATGATTTGAAATTTTCCTACAAGTAGCTGAAGCAACTACATTAATCACAATGAATAAAGTTATGGCTATTTAAATAATTATCTAATATTTTCTAAGAAATAACCCCAGGTAACCCGTCTCTTAAGAGACACATTTAGAAGGTATATGGGGGGAATTAATTGTTATTATATCAATTAATTTATTATTTCATATACAGTTATCACATTGGCAACGATTGCTTCATTTTGGAATCATCCATTCAGTATGTTAACTGTATATTCAGTTTTATATTTATTTTTCATAATTGTTTTTCTTAAATGTATTGTTGTTGTTGTTTTATTATTATTAAAGAAACTTATGTTTTAATTGTTGTGGTCCCCGGAGTTGGACAGTAGAAATCTCTATGACTCCTGACACTCATTCTTACAAATGTAGGGTTTCCCTGGCTCTGACTCCCATCAATTAAGCACTGAGGACTTATCCCAAAATTTTGAACGCAAAAAAACATTTTGATTGAATCCTGAGAGAACCTTCAACCAAACTATAGTATTCAGCCATTTCAACAATAATTGGTTTAAGGGAATTGCATATTTATTATCCAGAAATCAAGTTGATATCATTGATTGTCATCAACATTATACATGTTCTGTGAACAGACCTCCCATAGAGACAACTGCAATGTCCTGTATGAATCACAACAGCTTTCTAGATTCAAAAATTTTTCCAAAGTCCTACAGAATAATTATTGGAATTCAAGGCAGCAGTTATAATATTAAAATTATATAAGAGAATTGCTCATCATGAGGCAAAGACAATTATTTCAGTTTTATCTGCATCACACAGAGATCAACTGCAGCAAATGATTTTAATTTGAGTGCGAATAAATTGCCTTTCAATTCTTTATGAATAAGTGTCCTAAACCATGGAAGGATGGTGGGTGATACCTCAAATTCTATGACACGACTTAGAAATGTTACATATGGTGCAGATGTCTCAGAAGTGGTTGGTGAATTCTAATCTGGCTTTTATCTGGACAAAGTAATTGTCCAACTCCTGGAAATGGAGAAGAAGTTGTTTTGCTTCAGCCAGTCTAGCTAAATAAATGTAAAAACACTGGGTAACTGTGACATGGAGACGGACTTGGGAATCCTGGTGGACAGTAAACTTAATTGTAGCAGCCAGTGTCAGGCAGCAGCAGCCTAAGCAAATAGGATCATGGGGTGCATTAAAAGGGGCATAGATGCACATGATGAGAACATTATTCTCCCTTTTAATACAAGTCACTGGTTAGACCACACATGGAATATTGTGTACAGTTTTGGGCACCAGTGCACAGGAAAGACATTGTAGAGCTTGAACAGGTAACAAAGGCGGGCAACAAAAATAATAAAAGGACTGGGTGGACTACAGTGCACAGAAAGATTGGCAAGATTAGGGTTATTTAGTTTAGAGAAAAGAAGGCTTCGGGGGGGACATAATAAATATGTTTAAATACATCAAAGGTCAATATAGAGATCTCTCCCAAGATTTATTTATACACAGGGCTGTATCTAGAACAAGGGGGCATCCTTTACGTCTTGAGGAACGAAAGTTTCTACATAAACATAGAAAGGGATTCTTTACTGTAAGAGCAGTGAGACTATGGAATTCTCTGCCAGAGGGACTGGTCATGGTGAATTCAATAACCGAGTTCAAAAAGGGTTTGGATGCATTTCTGGAGCGTAATAATATAACAAGTTATAGTGACTAGGATTCAGGAGAGGGGTCATTGATCCAGGGATTTTTCTGATTGCCAGATTGGAGTCAGGAAGGAATTTTTCCCTAAAATGAGGACAATTGGCTTCTACCTCATTGGGGGTTTTTGCCTTCCTCTGGATTAACACCTTAGCACAACAGGCTGAACTAGATGGACGACTTGTCTTTTTTTAGCCTTACAAACTATGAAACTATGAAACAGAGAATTAGGATAAATTGAATCTTTTCTTTGGGTGAAAGAAAGATTAGATACAAGTCTATATCCTACAATTTACATGGTTGCATTGCCTTCATAAACAAGAACTAACCTAAAATAGCAGATAATGGAGCAAATGTATCAATGTTTTAACTAGTTTTCTGGTGTAAAGACATTAAAAAGATGGGTTTTACTGTATTTGCATCACTTTGCCACTTTTTCCAACATGGGATATTGCTTTTAAGGGATATGTGATCCACAAAAAGGTTAGGACCCAGTCCATCAGCGCACTACATGGAAGGCTTTGAATCACTTTTATATATTACCTATATATATATCAGAAACTCAGTTCAGGTCTACCTAAACTGAATTTGTGGCAAAATGTGTAGAAAATCATTCCTAACCTTAAACATATACTAACCCTAAATTTCTTAGGGCTATGGTTGAAATTTTAGTTAAGTTAGAGTTAAGTTTGGGTTTAGGGTTAAAATTACAGTTAACTTTAGGGTTACATTTAGGGTTGGGTTAGAATTACAGTATAGTTTAGGGTTGAAATTACAGTTGGAGTAAAGTATGGAATTAGGGTTAGAACTACAGATTGTTTAGGATTAGAATTAGGCCATGTTCACACGGCTTAAAATGGGCCGTATTTCGGTCCGTAATTTACGCGCCGAAGTGCGCCAATTACGGGCCGAAAACGGCCCATTCATTACGGTAATTCACAGTTCTCATAGAGAACTATGGATTACGTCTCCTCTCCCCGCCCGGCGAATCCGCCGGGCGGGGAGATAATTCACCTGTCACTTTCTAGCGGCGTATACGCGCCGCTAGCAGTGATAGTCAATGGGCCGGCGAAGTGCCGGCCCCCTGCTTACTCCCCCGCTCCCGCCCCGCCCCCGTCCACACGGCGTAATTGCGGGGCGAAATTACGTCCCGCAATTAAGCCGTGTGAACATAGCCTAAAGGTTAGGGCTGGTGTTCTGGTTAGGTTTAGAATTTGGGTTAGAATTACAGTTTGACTTAGGGTTGGAATGACAGTTAGGGTTAGAATTACAGATTGGTTATAGGTTAGAGATGAGGTTAGGGTAAAGTAGAACTATAGTTAGGATGTTCCTAGATGCTCTCAAGGTATGTGGCTCTGTTCGTATGCAGTTTGGAGGCATTTGGCTTCTTTAGGGACTTTCCAAAAAACACATGCAGAATTTTTCCCACATGGCCCCTTATATTACTCATGTTCGGGACATCCCAAATCCTGCATATTTTGAGTAGTGCAGCCAAATTGCTCTCAAACTGAACTTTGACCTATTTGGCGAACACTAATTACATATATAGCTGGAGCATTACTTCCTCCAGTGATAACAACTGATTGTCCGGAGTTAGAGAAGTTGAGCCTCCACCAGCTTCACCTTATTCAATCAATCACTGGATAAATGAGACAGCGTAATGCCCAACCGTTTACTTGTGATGTGAACCTTCGACCATTGCAGTCTCACAAGAATAGGAATAATTCAGACCTGCATTATATCAAACACTATCAATACTTCATTTTTGTCATCTGAAATGTGTCCCACATAGTATATAAGCTAAATTTTACATAGTGGTGTTTTTAATCAAAAAATTTGGATGATGACCATAAATATTATGTAGTCTTGACTTCAAAGAATGATACTGAGTACGTAGCATTTTAAGCTCCAGATCTACACTCATGATATCATTGCGTAATTCGCCCTGTTTCGATTAGAATTGTTAATTGCACATATTTGCTATAAACATGGACATAGTTCAAAGAATATGTCAATTTCTCATCCAATCGCATAGCCACATATGTAAGCTATTTACTAAAGAATTACAAAATTAATAATAAATACTAACAAGATGTCTAATACAGTGAAATATTAAGTAATAATCATCTGGAACATTAAACAGGGATCCTCACATTGTGTCAAGTGCATGGTTCATCTTATAGATTTGTTTTTTGGAGTGAAGAGTTTACCTCATGTAAAACACCACATTTGGCATGTTTTTTTTTTTCCTTCAAGCACAGCTTGACTTTTGAGTAATATTATAAATTTTAGATCCAAATATTTAATTTTCCCCCAAATAATGTTTTGTTACACTATTTGTTTGTTAGAAGGTCTTGTATGAATTTTGCAAGAATCTCCTTAGTTTTTAATTCAGACATCCCATCATGTCATAATGGTCTAGTACATGCTTTGCTCTATTGCACAGAGTATGCTCTACTGCTTTACATTATGGTAGATGTATTCTTCACTTTAGCAGGCTGAGGTAGAATGCAGAGACCAGTGGAATGTATAGCACTGTAGGAGTCAACTCAGGTTGATAGGATGTGTCTGTCATCACAGTGTTGACTGATTCTAAGTAGCAACCAGCATAATTCTAAATGGAGAAATGACAGCAAAAATAGCACTTCATACTGCTCTATTCTTTCCATAGAAATACCAGACTCTATATGGGAAACTTAATGATAATAATAATGTTTTTCATTATGTACCACCAACCTTTTCCATAGCACAATACAATTGAGGGGCACATATAGGCTTAGGATATGTCTTGTCTATACTGTGTGGTTTCCAATGCGGAATGTGAAACAATAAGTGTTACCTAAATTTATCCATGGTACAAATTTCAGCAACATATAATGGGGCAGAGATTTCCGGTAGAATTCATGAGGATTTCAGCACATTTCACTGTGTGAACATAGTAAGATATTACAGAGGAACAAACTAACTATTCAAACAAGAGGCATGACGTTCTTCCTCACAAGAACTTATAAAGGTTTCATAAAAAAATTAAAAAGTGCAGCCTATAAAAATTGGGTGGAACAAATGAAAGGAGATAAACAGTTATTTAGCCAGTATCTATGTGAGGATATGAAATGCATTAGAGTGCAGAAGGTATGGGAGATAATGTAGAATAAAGAAGGGCTAGTAAAAAGAAGTGAGAATGTGCTAATCTTAGAGACAACAGTAGGAGGTTTTGATAATGGAATAAGTAAATCTTAGGTTGTTAATGTGAAAAAAAGTCTACTTAATATTTTATACATTATAAGTACAGCTGGAATTTAGAATTTGCTGTTAAAGCTGAACCTTCACTTCAAATTTAATGTCCACCTTTGATGTCATATTTAGGACCCACATTCTGTACTAAATTCCCAATATGCTTATAACATGGTTGGAGCACCATTTTTTAATACATGGATCAAAATCCTCTGTAATGACATAACTTTAAATTTGTAAAATGTTGGCAATATGCAGCCATCACTGGAGGAAACTGAAGAGCTTTTTGCATACTGTCTTTTTATCTGGTTCAACATATCAACAGTGTGCAGCTTATTATAAGTGTACTGCTAGCTTCTATTTACTTGTTTAACTGACACAGTATGATGGCCTCTTTCATGTTATGGAGGTCCTTTAGTTTCTTTAGCATATTACATATTTAGACTCAGGGTCAGACTGGCCCACAGGGGAATAGGGGAAACCCCCGGTGGGCCTCTGAACATTATAGACCTTGAGTTGATTTTTAACTGCATATACATCCTCAAAAGAGGCAAAAAAGCATAGAAAGAGAGGCAAAAAGCAAGTGGCAGGGTATAGGAGTCATGTACAGTCATTTATAGTAGCTGTAGAGTGGACCTCTGAAATAAACTCCACTGGTGGGCCCCAAAACAGCTAAACTGGTGGGCCCCTAGAGTCAACTACACCTGTGGGCCCAAGACACCCCAGTCCTACACTGTTTAGACTACTGTGTTCTTTGCAAAAAAGCCAAGAAAAGATTCACTACTGCTGAGCCAACTGCAACTTTACAACTGAAATAATGTCCATTGTCTATTGACCTAAATCTTGAGTACTGCGTGTGACTGACCATTTCTCTCTCATCCAGCTTGCCAATGATCAGGGATTGGTTCTGATGACAACTGTTGCAATGCCAGTATTCAGTAAAGAGAATGAAACCGTAAGTATGGTGGTAGCTGGTGGGTATCATACATTTCTTTTGCAGAGTTGTTGGTAAAATGTTTGATTAAAATGATTAATGTTACAGATCCTTAGTAAAATGTAGGTCATTAAGCAAATCATAAATTCTATAAGGTGAGTGAACCTCCCCTTTCACTTAAAGTGAACCTGTCAGGTGGTTTATGCTTCCCTATCTGAGAGCAGGATAAGATAGAGGGAGAGAAGTTGAGCTCTGTCATATGTAGGTTTATATGATTTAGAACAAGATTTCTGAGTAAAAAGCAGAGAAAATACCGATTGGACTCCTTAACAGGCGGTTAAGTCCTGCGTACTCCATCCACATACAGTGATTGACAGCACTCCCTCTATCGGTATGTGTATAGAGAAAACTGTCAATCACTATATGTGGGCAGGACTTGCAGTAATTTTACTTCTGGCTTAATTTTTTTTCTCTGCTTTTTCCTCAGAAATCCTGCTCCAAATCCTATAAATCTATATATCACAGAGCTCAGCTCCTCTCCCTCTATCACATTCTGTTCTCAGATAGGGCAGCTTAAACCAGACAGTTGCCCTTTAAGAAAAAGTGGATATATTATTGCTCTTTTTTTATTATGTATGCCATGTAATTATGTATGTTCTGTAACTTTATGTATATGCAGTGTAGCTGTTTGTCGTATGCAGTGTCTAAGCACCTTGTGTGCAGTTGTAATGGGCTAGTGGGTCATAACCATGCCTTGCCAGAACTGCTGAACAGCAGGTATGGTAATTTCCCTTGCAGCCAGCTTGTACTAAGAGGTGCCAGTGTCACTGTATACCCAGGAAGAGTCTAAAGCTGATGTAGGTGTGAGCACTGTGGTGCTCAAACTGAAAAAATCATTATTATTGCTAAAAGTGGGCTGAACTGGATGGACGTATGTCTTTTTTCGGCCTGACAAACTATGTAACTACGTAACTATGTAAAAGTGACCAGTCTTTGTCTGACAAGAAACCATTGGTAGAAGCTGTGTCTGGGTCTAAAGAAGTTTTAAAGGGAATGTGTCATCAAAAAATGACTTATTGTTTAACTAACATTTTTATGTTAAAAACATTTTTTAGGAATTTTTGGTTATTTTTTTTTACATTTTCCAGATCACTTTCAATATTTTTTTAATAATTCTTAAATCCTGCAGTTTTCACTTTGGCCACTAAGCCTAATAATCGTCTGACACTTCCTGCTCTGTTTAGAGAGCTTTTCAGCAGTGTGCTCATTATCAGTAAAAGCAGGGTCACACTGAAAGGAGACACCAGTGTGTACAGATAACACAGGATCCACCAGTCACAAGAGGAGATGTCACAGCTCCCCCTCTCCCCTCCCCTCACAGTGAAAACTATCCTATAGACGTCTATGGGACAGAAACTGTCTTAAGAATCCTATGGGCATGAAGCTGCTGTAAAGTATCTCTCTGACTGCTGTTAAAGCAAAGTATCTCTCTGACTGCTGTTAAAGCAGTGCAAGCAAGAATGTTTTCCCCACAATCATATATAGACGGCCAAATAGAGAAATCTACAATCAGGAAATAAAAACGACTGAGAGGAAAAGCATATTGATCAGGGTCTTGATTTAATAAGTAAAAAAAAAAAAAAAGTGGCTACATATTCCCTTTAAGGCTTAGAGTTGCAGAAGTGTCAGAATGCAACAAGGATGGAGTACTATCATGGAAGGGCTTTAAATGACCTAGCTGAGAAAAGATTCTTGTGTATTCCTGGGCTGTGTGAAACTTTCAGTCTGGTGAAAGGCCAATTTTGAGAGACTACATGGATTGTGTGATATCTTCAGCCCTAGGCAGAAATTGAGTTAGAAACACTCTTTAGCGATGTGGGAAGCCTATGTGAGCCCTTCATTCCTGGGTGTGTCCATGACCCATACACTGTAAGAAAATAGCTGCATGGACTGGTAAAGTAAGTGGACTGGTAAGAGATACTGAGAAAAAGATAAGGAGAACTGTTAGTGGAAGCGGGCTAGAGAAGACCCTTCTGCATATAGTGACAATACAACTGGCTGGCTGCAAGTTGAAGATCTTTTGATATGCCGTCAAAGTGCAAGATGGAAACACCCCTTTGATAAAACCTTTTCCATAATTATGATCATCTCAAGTAAAATAATTTATTATTTAACATATCACCCATGATATTCTTGTGCTCATTTGTCCCTTAAAGACCACAATTAAACGCGCATAAACACAAAAGAAGGGGAATGTCATGACAGAGAAAGGTCCTTGCTGGCTAGGCTAGAACCCTAATTTTTTCTCTTATAGCTAAGTTCTACTTTACACTGACGAGGGGCAAATACCCCGAAACAGCTGTCTTTAGATAAAGTTAACTGTTTTGGTTTGAATCCCTTTCACACTGCAAGGCTCCTGTGAGCTTCATGTGAATTGAGGATAACTACATACAATAGAGTGCACTGTGGAGCTCTGCATCTCTTTTCCCAGAAGCCTTTGCTTCATGCAAAACAGCGAGGTCTGAAAGGCAAATAAATCATCACACCGACCAATTTATTGGTGGCTCTCCCAAGGAGAGATATTTTCTCCTCCTAAGCTTTTATAAAAATCAGTGGATCTAGCAGCCTGGAATAAAAATAGCTAGCAATCATAGGTTAAACAGAAAATCATTAGCATTGTCCTTAGCCCTTATGCATTTGGGTATATTTTGGCTCTGTGCAACCACAATGAGCTGTTCGGAGCAGTTTTAATGGCACACTGAGCACTCTGTGAGGCTTTACTAAACCTCTGTATGTCTCTGATTTCATCTGAAGACACAGTTTTATTCTATTGTATTCCACATTACTTTAACAGAAAAAAGTATCACACACCATCAGGTGCTGTAATCTAGAAGCATATTTGGTAATGGTCCTGTATCTAAGATTTGGATTCTCTAAGCCACTATATTTTGAACACTGAAAAAACTACATTGCAGACTATAAGAGATGCTCTGGTCTTCATACATAGCCTTTGCAAAATTCCCAGGTCATGGTCCCCAGAAAAGTCATGCATTAATGGCAGCAACAAAGTCAGGAACAAAGCAAATGAATATCACTAGGAAAATGGTCAGGAATGCAACAGACCACAGGACAAGATTGACAAAGGCCTTAAACAGTGACCTCCAGAACATGGAGACAAACTGTTTCATGGTCAGAGACATTGTGGAACAATGAAATCTCATTGAAAAACACCTAAGCCAACTAAAGAGCAAAAGGATAGGCATCTAGGCCATTTAGCAAAAGGATAAACTACCACCCAGATTGTATTAAATCGCTGAACAGGAAGCTAATCAGTAATGAAGACCATTGATATCTCACTGCAAGGTTTGGATGGAGATTGGAGAAGACGTGATTATGCCAGTGTAGATAGTCTGAACTCAACAAATATGGTAGAAAAAGAGACACACTTTCTGATATGTTGTTTCCAGCCTGACCACCATTAGAAGTGGGAGAGGAGTTTAATGATGCACTTGACTCATGGATAAACAGACAACAAAGACAAATTTTTCAGGGATAATACCTTGCTGAGAAGATTATAAAAAACGAATCCATTTGTTGGACTTCCAAGGCAGATCTTATCAAAATAAGGAAAAAATTGGGGTTCGTGACATGTGCCAGGTACTCAGAAGATCAAAAGACCTGGGAAGGGTATACAAACTATGGATCTTCACTGTAGTACAGTATATAAGGATTAAGCTGAATCATGAGAAAAAGAACAACCAACATGCCGGTCATGGGTTCAGTTTGTTGGCCGATGCTTAGTGTCAATGGACACATGGAATCTTCCAAAAGATGTTTTCATACACAGTCACCAACTGAATCATTTTCAGCTAGAAGTCATTTTTTTTACCAGAGTACAGGGAAGAAATTAGGAAAAAAAAACAGAGATAGAGGACTGGTGCAGAGTAAAAAGCTTTAGTTGCTGAAGTTTATAATTAGAGAAACTGAGATCTCTAAAGAGCCCTGAGACCCTCAGGTTTCCGCCAGTGCAGAACTGCAGATACTTTATCTAGATCCGTATGAAGTCCCCGAGAAGAGATGATGTGGCCAATAAAAGGAAGCTCCTGCAAATTGAAGAGACACTCTTTCAGCTCAGCATACAAAGAGTTCTCACTCTACTACGAAAGGAGAACATTGGTAGAGGAGAGCCTTGAAGATTTCAGTAACTAATTGTTAAAAGACAGCATCACAAGTATTCATAGTGCCTGTCCCAGGTATTGAGGCCAAGCTTCCACTCAACTCCCTCATGAAATTGATTAGGTTATAGTCCACATGCAGAAACAACTTGGAAAAATAACAGGCTCTTTTTAGTCTTCACAGTGATCTTGCTTAGTCCCTGCGAGTTAATAAAGAATCTTAATGAACCATCCTTTATTTTCCAGAAAAAAAATTCAGCCCTACCTGGGTAAGATTATTTCTAGAGATGAGCGAATTTCTCAAAAATTCGATTCAGCTGATTTGCCGAATTTTCCCCAAAAATTCGGTTAGTTTGAAATCGCATTAAAAAACAGCTATTTCCTGGCTGCGAAGAGCCTGTATGGTGTTTTAGAAAATTGTGCCATGCTGAATTATGCATAGGGAGCGTGGTTTGGTATTGAAACAATGCTGTGTTTTAGTATGACACGCAGATGACAGACGGCGCTCTTAGAATCGCTTCACACTTCACTTATCTGGGCGGTTCCAGAGGCAAAACTGACCAAATAACTGAAGTGGGAACGCAGCCTGATAAAGTAATATCAGCGCCAGCTACAAAGAACTGAGCTGCTGGCCAAGATCCCACTATAGCGTTAAAGAGTGCACTCCTTTTACACCGACATCAGATGATTCCACAGATCATGACAGAAACTGTTCTGTTAAACGCTGATACGTGTAGAGCCCTCCCTCCCCGAAAGAGTGGAGAGGGTGTCGGCAGTAATTTTGCATTGATGTCACTGATCATTTTGCCCTTCCTTTGATCTGTCAGTGTCCATTTTCAATCGGTCAATAATCCATCAGTATTGCTAAAGCCAAAAAGAAACAGGAGTTGATCAAAAAAAGAGATGACAATTACAGACTGAACTGGATGGATTTGAGATGTGTGTAGGGCAGAAGTACACACACTTGATTTGACACAGAGTTCCCCACAGTAAGTGAAAAAAATTAACTATTTGCCACAGATTGCAATATCCCAAAATAAAAACTGCTGGTTCAGGAACATGTGTGTATATCACACACACACCTGTGTATTTTAAAGGTGTTTCACCCCATTAACACGAAAATCGGAAGTGCAATCTAGTGCTGCTACAGAAAGATGCCTGTGCATACGAGACACAGTGACAAGTGGTAGTATTTAACATGGCTGCCCTATTTATAGGGCTGTGACATCACAGAAACTGGCAGGCTGTTGATTGGCTGCATGTCTGCATGTCATGGCATTGAGGGCACTCCTTTCTTTCTCCCATAGTTCTTTGCCCCATGTCAAGCAATGTGCTCAGGGCCATTTAAAAAAAAAAAAACATTCGTTACCACGAATCGCCAGGAAGTTCGGCTTCCTTCAGAATCAAATTTTTCCTGAAATTCTAAACGAATTCCACTTCGTTAGAATCAATTCGCTCATCTCTATTTATTTCAAATTTATGTCCTTCTACTAAACTTTCCCTAATAAAAACCAGCATTCTTTCTTTGGTAGAGAAAGTGGAAATACCCTGTTAGATATAGAGTATGGCCTGGAAACAGTGCAATGGCAAAGTTGTAGGAACAATGCATCGGAAATTTCTTTACTTGTTTATTAAGAAAATATATTTGCAAAATATTGGTACGGTAGTGGGAGCCCAGCTAGAGGAGAAATTGACTTAATTTGAAGCAGATGAATGCTGTCATACGGCTGGAATACGGAAGACTGAGGCCACAACCACGACTAGAAGAAGAAGCATGTGATTGCCTCCCAACTGGAAGCAGACATCGGCAGGAACAATGGCTACTTGCCAGGATAATGAGATATGGCTGGGATACTGAAGACTGAAGACACAATCATGGCCAGCAGAATGAGCATCTGGTTGCCTCAAAACTGGAGGTAGACATCAGCAGGAGCAATGGTCATTTGTCAGGATGCTGAGTTATGGCTGGGATAAGGAAGACTTAAGCCACAATGAGCAGAAGAAGAAGCATCTGGTTGACTTCCAAATGGAAGTAGATATTGGCAGGAGTAGTGGCCATTTCCTAGTATGTAGCACTAGAACCAAGTAAGGTAAGTAACACTTCTTGGTCTCTAATACACAGCCATAGGTGATCTGTGCCTCTGTAAGCCTATTTTCACAAAACACTCTGTTTGTATGTCAAGCATATGTGCTAAAAGGTACTGAATGTATCAATAGAGCCCCACAGAGCAGATCAATGCTAAAAAAAGTGCTCTATTTGCAAATGTCTGGTAGATCATTACTAATGTACCTTTTTTAAACTGCTTTAGTGCAAGACTTAATTTGGCCTTAAAAAAAAATTTCAGCACTGCTTAACAACTATTTTTCAGTGGTTCCATTGTAGGGTACTTTTAACTGCTGGGGAATGAAAAAAACAACAATTTCTCCATCATTGTGCTTAAATGTTGTTCCGTTACTTGTGTGGCAAAAATAAAATATTATTTTCATTCTATAATGAATAAAATAATGTGTTATCTTTATTCTTTGGGTTATTATAATTACAATGATACCATACTAATGCCAAGTTAATATGTATATGTTTTTGAATGTTTTACTTCTTTTATACACTAAAAATACTTTATTAAAGGGGTTTTATTACAAAGATATTTCATGCCTGGTTTGTCCTGCTTCGGATTTCAGTGTGCTCGAAATAGGACATGTATGATTTGTTTGAACTGCATATCATGTGACCAAGCAGGCCTGACATCACAATGCCTTTCCCGCAGTGTCCAAACTCTAGTCAAACAAAGGTGTGTTTATGTAAAAGGCTGTGAGTAGCTACAATGCTAGCATGGTTAGCATTTCTGCCTTTCAGCATAGTGGTCCTAAGTTCAAATCCCTGCAGGAACCAAAAATGGGGATTTATTTTTTCTCAAAGCACATACCTGATTGAGATTCCTTTTTGCTTTTTTTTATTTGCACTGTGTGACTAATTAATAAGGAGTACAGAGGACAGAATGACAGCACATGGGGCTGAACACTCAGCAGTGAGTGTGTGTGACTACTAAGCAGAGAATAGATAGACAGTAGCTGCCTGAGAGGAGTAGTGATGTCTGAGCATGTGCGCCCAAGACTGAGGAGCTCTCGTCACATATCATATCCCCTAGAGATGAGTTGTCCACTATGGATCACTTAAGTGCCAACTAAAACAAAAATGGAACAGAATTTTGAATAATGATGAATGGTGAAAAATTTTATTTAATTTGCAAGCTTCACACATCAGTTTTACTTTGTGGTATAACCCCTTTAAAAAATATTTTGTTTTTGTGTTTTCCAAGAGCCATGACTTTTATTTTCCTGTTTTTTTTACAGGATGAGGTATAGTTTTCATTAGTTTGGGATAGATTGGGCTTATGTTGATTTTTTGTGGGAGAGGGGTGCAAAAGAAAGCATTTTTTTTTTTTTACAAAATTCAAGATGAGATTTCATTAAGATGTTAAAGGGGTTGTCTTACCATGCTGTTACACAGAACCACAAGCAGCTTTAGATTAATACTTCCTGTCTCTCCCTAGTCAGGCTGTGGGTGGTTCTATACCAAAGATTAGCATATCAGCTCCTTATTCCCAGCTCTTCTAGTTACACTAACATGAGAGCAGGACACATAATCTATACAGTAGAGGGCTCCAAAGATCAAAGTAAACAAAAGTAATTAATCTCCTTTGTTTGTTAGGCATAACACACTCTGTGTTCTCAAGTTGTCAGCAGTCCTGTTTGCTGACCTGTGGTGACATCACTTCCTGCTCTCAGATAAGACAAAGAGCAGAGAGAAAATGTGAGAGCAGGATGGTAACCAGAGAAACCTGTGTGCACTCAGAAGATAAAATCTTCCTTATCTCCTCAACAACGCAAAAAAAAATGAAGCCGTATATTTAGAAAAATTCTTGATTTAATGTCCCCTACATATTGAAAGGTAATCTTTGTAGTGAGACAACTCCTTTAACTTCTCGGATCATTACAAAGATTGCAATACCATACTATGTCTATCTTTTTTTTTTACAAAATAAAGTTTTGTTGAACTATGCACATTTTTAATAAACTTTATTTAACTATTATTTAGGACTTTACACTGTGATCATTTGATCCCTGATATACAGATGTAGCAAAGAGAAACTTGACAGAAAATTATTATTGCCTTTCTGTGTAAAGTACTGTAATAAGTATAACAGGCATACAGACAAGGCAAACCGCAATCTATGATGGCCCATGTCAAAAAAATCACTTAAAAACCATGATTGACCACAACATCTAAGGGGTTCAACAGCCTCCAGACCCGACTGTTACAACAGTGATCTGAATCACATAATCGCACATTGTTCTGTGGTAACTAGTGAATGCAGGTGTGTTTGAGATTTTGCATTAAGAAGTTAAAAGGTGTTCTGGGACTTACAAAAGCTTGTTGGTCCGCTGGGGAATAAGTAAAAATTTAAAAAAAAAGACGCATACTCACCTCCGTGATGCTCCCGTTCTGTCCTAGTGGCCGGCCCATTCATCCCGCTGTAGCACGGAACGTTCATCATTTACATGTTATGTGCAGACAATCACAGGTCAGTGCAGTTACGTGCATGTGACATTGTGGCCTGTGATTGGCTGCACATAGCACGTGAATGATGACCATTTTCTGTGCAGCGGGGAAAGATGGGACGGACACCGGGAAGGAAAAGGAGCACCACAGAGGTGAGTAAGCTTCTTTTTTCTATTTTTAATCATACCTCAGCAGACCAACAAGCTTTCTTAAGTCCCAGAACACCCTTTTAATATATAAGGAAAAATATATACATATATTATATGTTTTTTCAACATGGGCCCTCTGTATGCTGGCCTGGCTGATAGATGGCTTACAGTGTAAATTGCAGCTGTACACTTGATGCATGTACTAGAAGATGTTCTTCGCATACCTGATGATTTAAAGTTAAAACAGAATTTGAACAGAGATTTACCTTATGCATAAAACTTACTGTATGTGAAAAAGTATTTCACTCTACTTGAAGGCGTTTTCTCATCACAATGATTAGCTTTTAACATGTAGGGAAAGGTAAATGAAGAGTATTACCTTTCTGTTTTGATTTTGCTTTGGTCAGGAGATAAAGAAGTTTTTTTTATCTCCTCTTATAGTACACAAGTCTCTCTGGTTACCTACAATCTCTCTCCATCCCTCCCTGCTCTCTCTTATCTCTCTTTGCTCCAAGCTGCCATCAGTCAGTCATTTCGTCCATGGCGAGTCACCTCATGCAGAGTCTTAACTCTAGCAATAGACTTTATTCACTCACTACACAGATCATATCTGTAATGATGGGAACAGTAAAAATAAGCACTTTTGCAATTGGTTTGTATTACCTAAATCATTTAGTATAGCAGGTATGAGCTAATCTGAGTGTTTTACACCTAAAACTGCAGCCTGGGATCGGGCTACGCCCCCTCCCCACCCCCCTCTCCCCGTTATTTAATTGGCTGCATGATATTTAGTTCAACACCCTGGATGGGACACACCCCCTTTGCGGGCCATGCCCTCTGTGCAGTGATTGGCTGCCTGCACTGTTGTGGATGGGAACAAAGGTTATATATGTGTGATCCTTTGTGTCTCCATTTTAATGTATTAGTTAGTATATCGTATGCCTTCATATTATGGCACGTAAAAGTTGCCTGTATAACAAGCAGGGAGAAAGATAAGACACTTCAACACAGCCTGTCCTGTGGTGTCAATGCCCTTAGGGAGAGATTAAAATGAGACCAAAGTCTCAAGGGGGGACTGTTGTGGATGGGAATAAAGGTTATATATGTGTAATACTTTGTGTCTGGTTCAGAATGTAAGAGATGTTATGAGGTGCCAGCAGGACGAGGGAGTGTCCAAATACGATATCCGCTGTTTTATCCAGCAGCACTTGGGCTGCAAATACAGCATGTAAACAGGAAGGTCCTCCCCGTGCAACTGGACACTGGTGTAGCCAGAAGTGTCCTCCAGTCCTGTTGCACAACTCCTCCGAGAGATCACCCAGCTCCCCAATGGCCACAGCCACCTCACCGCTCGGCCCTGCAATGCCCAGGACGAAAGCACAACAGGCCTCCCCCATCAGCCCGCACACCCCTCCCCCTCGGCCAACACCACGTCCAGGGCCATCCTGCTCTGCCAGGCTACAGCAGAGGTTGGGCCGTCCTGATCTGCCAGGCCCTGTAGGGCATCTCTGGTGTATTTGACAAATCTCTGTTGGTTGTAACAGATGTAGTTTATCCAATCTACGTTTTTGTTGACAGTGATTATCGGTAGCAGAGATTCGAACCCCGCAGCCACTTGGTCCCTTGCCCTAAACTCTTCAGTTACCCCCCTTGGGACTCCTATAGCATCAATATATGCATGAGGGTCGAAGCTGCCCTTTGGGGAGGCTTCTCTTCTCCTCCTGGCTCTCACTGTGAACGGCAAAAGAAGTGGCCTTAAAGGGTGACTGTGCACTTAATAAGGTCACACAAAAGGTAACAACAACATGACCCTAAGCAGCGCCTATCCTTTTTGCTGCTAATTGACCAACTTAAACACTGTACCCACATCCTCCAATAAATACACGGAGACTTTAACTTGGATAAATTGGCCACAGCAGCTATTTTATTTAACAAACAAATATTAACAAATAATACACTGCCAATGAGTACATATCCAAATACCCATCAGCCCCAGACCCCATAGCCAGACAAAGCTTGGGGCTGAGGGTCCT